>CAVLJG010000003.1:22250656-22427658 GCA_963669975.1 Acanthoscelides obtectus
CGTCAATCGTTGCTGGTTTATTCCTGTAGACATTAGCCTTAACATGGCCCCACAAGAAATAGTCCAACGGCGTTAAATCACACGATCTAGGCGGCCAATTGACGGGCCCCAAACGTGAGATAAACTGTTCACCGAACTCGCCTCTCAATAGGGCCATTATTTCGTGTGCGGTGTGGTATGTGGCACCGTCTTGTTGAAAGCACATGTCAGCCAAGTCCAGCTCTTCCATTTTGGGCAAAAAAAGTTTGTTATCATCGCACGGTAGCGCTCGCCATTCACAGTTACGTTCCGGCCATTGTCGTCTGAAGTACGGCCCGATGATGCCACCGGCCCATAATCCACACCAAACAGTGATTTTTTCGGGATGCATTGGTAGCTCTTGCAATCCTTCTGGGTGGTCTTCACTCCAGATGCGGCAATTTTGCTTTTTAACGTATCCATTCAACCAGAAATGAGCTTCGTCGCTGAACACAATTTTTCGATAAAAATGTGGATCTTCCTCCAACTTTGCAAGCGCCCATTCACCAAATTGGCAACGTTGTGGGACGTCGTGTGGCTTCAATTCTTGCACCAGCTGTATCCTATAAGGTTTCACACCCAAATCCTGTCGCAAAATTTTCCACGTAATGGAGTAACAGAGGCCCAATTGCTGCGAACGGCGGCGAATCGACATTTCACGGTCATCACTAACACTGGCTGATACAGCCGCAATATTTTCTTCAGTCCTCACTCCACGTCTGCGTGTTGATGTTTTAATGTCCAATAATGTAAACTGGGTTCGAAATTTAGTCACAAGCTTCGGAATAGCTCCCTCAGTAGGCCGACCAAATTGCCCATAAATTGGAAGCAGTGCTCGATGCACTCTCTTAACCGAGCATGAATTTTGATAAAACAATTCAATAATTTGCAAGCGTTGTTCGTTCGTAAGTCGATTCATGATTAAATTATAGACCAAACAGAAACAGTGTTGCCAAAAAGATACTAGCAAAAAAATCACCCATTATAAGTATTAAAAATAGTCAGTCTGATATCTTTTATATAAATAAAGACTTGGAACTTGTTTCAAAATGTTCAACAGACTCAAATTAAATACAGGTGAAACTAAAGCTATCTTAAATGGTAAAAACAAATGTATAAATTTTCAACGGAAGATTTATGGTGAAAATATTGAATTCGTAGAAAATTTGAAATATATTGAGGTTTTCGTTAACTCTCAATTAAAGTTTGATATACTTATGAGAAAATTATAACCAAAATTTGTAGAAAAGTGGGATATTTCAAGACTTTCTGGATGTCTGAGATAATATGATAGAAAAATTCTTGCAAATTCTTCTACTGTTCGACTATTCTATATTTAGCTAATAATTCCGTTTTTGAAAAACTTGATTCGAAAAATGCTTAGCAAATTTAAATGGTTCAATTTGAAACATTACCAGAAATAAAGATGTCTTCCATTCAATATCCAAAAAGTATAATATGTGTTACAAATCTGTGTTCCATCAAAGAATGATTGATTATAATAAATTAAACAAAGAGTTAAAAGACTTCAGTACTTTGAAAACATTCAAAGTAAAATTGTGGTTAATTAAATCTACAATATAGTTAGCCCAGCATGTGCATCATATGGCTTGAATTTATTAATTTTGAGTTCATTATAATTATTTTGTTTATATAGCCAAAACAGCTCATTAAATCTTATTTACCACTACTACTACTAGTACACCAGATATTATAGTATTACGACAGATTTTTAGCAATCTGAATTTGTCTGATAATTTCTTCTTCACAATCTTGAAAACGTTGTACTCGTATGTCTTTAGTATTATCGACCGTATTTGTCGCTACATCAAATTAGTGAGTGATACGTTGCGAAAGGTATTTAGATACTATTCAAGGAGAAGTTACCAGAATATCGATGTTCTAAGTTCGTTGAAAGTTCTGAACTTCGACAGAAGTTTACTAAGAATTTCTTTACAACACCAACTCCGTCAGTCAACAAATCCAACTTCGTGAAAGTTGTTCGGAAACTTCGGATCACAAGAAAATTGGGGTAACTCCCTGTTTCCCCCGTCTCCGAGTCTGAAGAAGTTTCGTATTATGGACCAGGAATTTTAGATAGAGTTCAGGAGCGTTGCGTCAGAGAGAGGCAAAGTTCAAGGTCTCGAAAACAGATGTTTTCAAAAAAAATCACACAAACACAATATTTGTAAGAAAATCTGCTAATTCATTTTGAATACATTAAGCAATTATTTGTTTATAAAATACTTGATCAACAAAGAAGTATGAAATTCACCGAATAACTTCGCTTTCATTGGCTGAACTGTATAGTCCATCAAAATGAGAAATTTCAAATTCGTTAATATTAGGGTTGACCAGTACGACATCCAAAAACGTGATGAGGAGCCGAATGCATCTTAGTTTTTCTTTCACCTAAGTTCTCGTTGTTTCATCCTGATGACATTCGTAGAGCGACGAATCTCGTCCATGAAGTGAGAAAAATGCACTCCCTGAATTCCGCAATGAGCTGTGGAGCGGCTTTCTGGCGGAGATGCTTGAATCAAGTATTCCTCTCTGGAAAGTGGCAAAATCGCTCAGAAACGGAAGGCAAGAACAACTACCACATATTCATAGACCTGGAGGTATAGTTTTCAGGACTGAGGATAAAGTGGAGGTTTTTGCTGACGTCATGGAAACGCAGTTCTCTCCCAATTATGATCTGGACAATGACCTTGACGAGGAACGACAAATTGTAAGATCTCTCAGAAGATACTTCAGTGTAAATGGCGATACCAACTTATAACAATTGATAATTCTTCTGGTACCCCCAACTGTCAAGGCTGTTGAAGACATTTTGAAAATAAGAACGCCCTAAGTAAAGGCCCTCAGTAAGCATTGTATGAAAACCTGGGATTTTGTGTGCTTACTAAATTGCCTGGACCACTGGACATAAATGGAAACACATAAAGTGGAGTTTTGATGGAAGATATTGCCATGTTTACCCAAAGATTACGTAGGCGTCGTATTTGCTTTCTTTCCATCCAATCTCACTAAGAGTTCCTTATTGATCGGCGGTTCTTTACACACCCATCATATTTTTTATGGTGTTTAAGGCAGTCGGGAAGGAATACATAATTGACTGTTTTAGTATGATAAAGTATTTCTTTCTTCAGATATTGTATAAAGGATAAAGCAACAACAACAAAACTAACGATACAACCAACATTAAAGTTTGATCGAACGTGCAAGATCTTCCTAGATCTCTTTTTACCCAACTACCTCAGAAGGAGGGATGTGTTTTTCGCGAGTGTGTGTGTATGTGTCAAAAATAATCCTTTTTACGAACTAGACTCGAAACGGCCTGAGGTATTGCTAGATTCGTCCTAACAGTGCGAGATTCGTAACTTTACCTACAATCATATTTTTGCGGCAATCCGTGGCAGCAAACTGCAAGAATGCTTAGTCTTGAGTGTAGCTCCAGTATAAATTGAAAAATGTCATTTTTTAGATTGTGTTCTGTTGAGGGTTCCTCAGAATTTCTTTTTGAACTCGCAGCCCCATCCTTGTTTGGACAGTTTCACTTGCAAAACGAACGCAACTCATCAATAATAATATATCAATGATAATAGTTACAAAGCTACCAGATTGAACACTGGCCTCTTCTTGATATAAACAAAGTAAGTGAAAGAGCAGCGAAAAGACAAAAGACTTGACGCAGCTTCGTGTTCAATGAAAAAAATTGAAAAACCTCACCCCTGTAATTAAAAAAAGGTTCCATCTTTGGGGTGTGAAAGAAAGAAAGGAATCGTAAAAATAAAAAAGTTCGGCTATCATTTTACCCTTCTCATCGACAAAACGAAAAAAGTGGAACGCGAACACACGTAAATTGTGCTTTACAGCTCTCTCAACTTTGAGAGAGTTTCAGTTTGAATTCATTAGGAAAGTTTAGATTTAAAAACTTTGTTTGGGGCGAAATTTGTTATCAAACTTTAGCTCTAATGGAGATAGTTGAGAGTTGCGTTGTTTGGGGCGAAACGGTAGAGCAGAGGTCGGATCGCTTACATAATTGTGTGTCTATTTTTATTGTAAATTTTGCTTCAAGTTTGTTCACCTACCGACACAGAAATTCTGTGTTCGGCGCGATTATGTTTAGAGTTTAGAAACTTTCTGCTTGTTTTATCTGTAATATGAGGTTTACATTTACCTGCAGTGCTGTATAGTTTGTAATAGAGATAAAGAGATTGCTGATTATCTGAAATACGTGGTTAGTTTACAATAGTCCAGAAGTATGAGGTTTTGATATCAGAGTAATTCAAGCTCCATTTACAAAACGAGCATTAGCGCGTGAGGTTCAAATTCGCACGGTCCTATTGGCTAGCCTGGATGCCTGGATGTGGCAGCGACAAGCAAATAGAAGCAGCAATCCACTGCTCCTATTTGTTTTAACGTGCGTACATGCGGTTTGAATACATTTTAGCAATAGTTTTACGTACATTGTGACTCCATACATTGACCCTTGTATATATTCTTTTAGCTTGGGCAGTTGTCTTGTCGAGGTCATTTCAAGGTGCAATTCTCAAAAATCAAGCTCATGTGATTATTCCGACCTTAATTCTATTGAAATAGTGCGTCGAAAATTATATAAAACATGATATTTCGATGACTATGTAATACCTAACTTCAGTAAAGTGTATTTTATTTATTATTATATTTCAACATATACTATATACATCAGACATCTCCACCTAAAAAACTTCAGATTTTAAAGTATTTTCGGGAATACGGAAGATATTTAGATAGAAAAATACTTAAAGTTAATATTTAAAATCAGCTACAACAGAGCTACTTATGAAACGCCCGATTTTATGAAATATTTTCAAAATTATACCAGCAGCGTTTAGTGCGTATATTTGAATCATTTAATTTTTTGACATGGAATAATTCGTTAATTATGAATTTTAACGAAAGCGAAAGGTAACATGCCAACACCTCATAGTGAACAGGTTGTTCTACTCGAATACCAAAAAGGAAGGGAGCTGCGGATTACATCGCACGCCACTGGCACCTTTTTGAATAGGGTGCGCTCCAGCTTTCTCAATTCACTGGCTAGCTAGCTCTTTTTTTCTGTACCAGGCTATCAGCATCTTTCAGCATTCCAATCATCCTTTTGCTGATGATTTTCCTTATTTTTATGTCCTTGGTAGAGGTATATTTGCTCGTGGATAGAGATTTTTCCGAACCCTTTGGTCGTCAACGAAACCTTTGGTCTTTTCCGGCCGAAGGCCGAATATGTAGCCGATGTTGTATTGTCGTGTAGGTTTTTGAGATCTCTGATTGCAATGCGGCATAAGTCTTGACGAGCCTGAGTCAAACTACTTGACGAAGTAATCAGACAATCATCATAGATGGAGTAACACAAAGGTTAATCGAAATGAGTGGTACATTTAAGGACCATAAAATTCAGAAAAACATATGTGCAGATATAAAAACAGTTAAATCAAAAGCATCGCAGAATGTTAAAGTGGTAGGTACTCTTAAAATCCAAATATTGCTAAAGTAGTATATAAATATTTCTCTCGTAGCGGTGTGTCAGTGATGATACCACCACAGATTAGTATGAGTTTGTCGACGATGGACCTGGTAGTGGAGAAACGGTCCCTTAAGGCCACTAATCTTAGGCGGCGATCTTCACGGTCTGTTGTTCTACGGCGGCGTCCAGTGCCCCTTGCTCTTTGCGTACGGCCTTCTCGAAGCCATGCCTGACAACACCTAACCACAGTGTCTACACTTCTTTGCACTCTAACTGCAATTGCCCTAAAAGAAAGTCCAGCTTCCCGAAGTCCCACTATACGGCCCCTATCAAACTCACTAAGTTGACGAAATCGTACAGGTCTCCGTACTCTAGGCATCGTAACCGATCGTAAAGGATGTCAAGAACCAAAATCCGCCAACATTGATTCTTTACTGCGGCTAAAATATTCATTTTTAGAGCGTTAGTGAATTAAAAAAAAGAAGTATAAAAACCGGAATGTCCAACTGATGAGGCTGAAAATTTTTTCACTTGTTATTTACAGTAAGATAAATACATTCACTATCATCAACTTTTATTAAAATAAAACCATTTAAACTGGGTGTTCGGATTTATATGTCACTTAGTATACATACAACGTACAACAGTTAAACGTAAATCGATTAATTAAGGTGGCAGCTCCCTCTTTTTAGATTTCTTTTCAACTTCCTGTTTATAGCAGTATTCTAAATCCTTTCCATCTGATAATTTCATGGTGTGTAAGGAGATGACTAAAAAATAGTGTTTTCATTTTTTTTGTTGTCAAAAATGCATTGTTTGTGCATTTTATTGTGCGTTCTTTCTTCAATCGGAACTTGTTAACAAATATAAATACAGCTCTGAAATTGTGAGTAAATATTCCTCTTTTATGGAAAAATGAAACGAGTGATTACTTTTGTTCATATCACTTTTCGCATTCGAAAAATCTTGATTTTCTTGAAGCCTCGTCTCGCAGCAAGTTGAGTTTTCAAGAAAAGTAAAGATTTTTCGATAAGGAAAAGTGATAATAACAAAAGTAATCACTCGTTTCATTCTTCCATAAAAGAGGGATATTCACACAGAATTTCAGAGCTGTACTTATATTTGTTAACAAGTTCCAGTGGAACAAAAAAAATGAAAACATTATTTCTTAGTCATCTCTATACAGACCATGAAATTATCAAATGAAAAGGATTTAGAATACTGCTGCAAACAGAAAGTTGGAAAAAATCTAAAAAAAAGGAACGTGCCGCCTTAATATCAAAACAACCGATGAAATATGTTTAGCTGGGTTATTAAAACTCCGTGTATACACAAAGCCAACAGTGTTTGCCGTCAGCACGTGTACGAACTTCACAAGGACTTTCGTAACTTTTACCGTAAATTCATAACGAAAAGCCCAAACTTCCAACGTGTAACATAAAGGCACAATTTCGCAAAGGATATCAGCATGTAAACATAATAATAGCTTTTAGAAAGTTATTTGCAGAAGCTTTGCCGTTATGCGTATGGCAAGGTCGTGAACTCTTCAAAGTTCTAAGTAACAGATAATCTTGATTTTTTTTACTTTGGCAGCTACGTGTTTTCTATAAACGAGACTTTTGGGAGAGCAGCTTTTTCAATTGATTTGTGATTGTTCAAGAGCAAATTAAAGTCGGCGATAACTGTCTAAGGGACAGCCTATTCCAAACGGCAAGACACAAAAAGACTGGTGGAGATATTGGAAAGATTATGCAGTAAAATCTAATCAGATTTTTTCGAGCAGATGCTTAACCTGGACATTCATGCTCCAAATCTTGGAAATAATAGCTATTTGTCATTCTCATGATTCATTATTAATTTACATTTTTATTCAGTTATCAATTTTGCAGATCAAACTTTTTTCACGATAAATAGGCTACTGGTGATTAACGACATTAAATTTGTCTTGAAACTGTAATGGGTTGGTATAAATTATGATAATACAAGTACACGCAACTTGACATTATTTATTCCTTGCTTTGTGCAGATGGATTTTTGCAACAAGTGACTTTAGGAAAGAGCTTGATGGCGTTCTAAAAACAAAGTTACACAGGATTCCAGGATAATATTTTATGTCAATCCACATTCCGTTTCTGTGCACTGTATTATATTACAAAGTGAATTACGAAAGCACCTAACCTGATGAGGCGAACGCTGGACATTTTCAATTTAAAGCCCTATCCATAATACAAACACCAACAGACTAACGGGCGTCCTTTGCTGCAGGAAGTTTTGTAACAAAAGCTTTGATATGTTTGCAGTATTATTTCATTAATATATCCGATATTGATTAAGGATAACTCCAGTTGATCCCCTGGATTGTTTAAAATTATTCTATGCTTCGTAATAATAATAATAACAATATTTAGTCGCCAAAATTAAAAAAAAGATTAAAAATGGCCAAATAAATATAAAAAATCCACAGAAGGCATCACCTGACAAAATTAACAAAAATGATATGTGTACAGCAAAACAAAATTATAAAAAGTAATTATACAGGGTGTTCCTTAATGATATGCGAATATTTAAGGGTGTGAATCTAAATGAAAAATCATTGTTAATTTGCGTTATCAACTATGGTCCAAAAATGTTTCCTTTCAAAAACTCGGGGTGTTGAAGTTTTAGGAAAAAAATGGAAATTAATTATTATTTTCAGACCCGCTTCAGATATTTTACTCATATTTAGTACGTAGTGGAAGTTGACAAAGTTGCATATTTTTCAACGGAAAAATAATTTTTAGCTTTAACAGTGGCGTGCGTATGGGTATTGACTTCGATATTTTTTAAGAAAAAAACTGTACGCTAATGGTTTTTTACCAAACAAAAATTATTTTTGAATTCCCCGTTCAATTTAAAACACGTGATCTCTCTTGAATTGTTTTCCTTCGATGTGCCATTTTTGAGTAAAAAAATAAAAACCGTTCTATTGTCTAACTTGCAAAATTATCATTAATTTAATTGGAAAAATTAAACACATCAGGGGTGATGAACAACAACAACTGGCAACATAAACATAACATTAAAACCAACGAAGTGATTACAAAAATTGTTGAAAATGGCCCCCTTCACTTAGTATGCATGCCTCCGCCCTCCTTTTCATGTAATTGCGCACTCGTTCAAATATCCCTGGAGTGTTTTCTATTCTATCACAAGCTGCAACTGTTTTTTCTCTTAATTCCTCTACAGTGTGTACAGTAGTGTCTTACGATAGCCCCACAAAAAGAAATCTAAACTGTTGAGGTCTGGGGACCTTGGTGGCCATTCTTGGGGCCCACCGCGGCCAATCCAACGATTTGGATAAACAGTTTGTAAATAATTACGAAACGCTAAACTGAAATGCGATGGTGCCCCATCATGCCTATACCACATATTGTTTCCTATTACTAACGGAACATCATCAAGCAGCAAAGGCAACTGTTGTTGAAGAAAATTGAGGAAGTCTGTCCGTCAAGTCGTCCCGGCAAGAAGAATGGGCCAATAAAGTGGTTGCCAATAATTCCTGCCCATACGTTAACCGAAAATTGGTGTTGGAAATGGGTTTCTGTTACGGCATAGGGATTTTCTTCTGCCCACAAATGATTATTGTGGAAATTCTGAATGGCATTTCGAGAAAAATTAGCTTCGTCCGTGAACAGAACCATTGATTCAAATTGCGGATTTTGTGTAATTTTTTGAAGATACCATTGACAAAAGGTCACACGCCTTGGAAAATCAATGGAAAGTAATGCCTGTACTCTTGAAATATGATAAGGATATAACAAAAAATCCACTAAAACTCTCCAAATAATTTGATGGCAAATATTTAAGTGTCTAGCGATCTTCCTCGTACTCGTTCAGGATGTTCTTCGACTTCGTGCAGCACTGCTTCCTCAATTTCAGGTGTTCTCACACTTAGAGGCCTACCTTCAGATGTTACTTTTCGGACAGAACCAGTTTCGACAAGACGACGATGAATATTATAAAAGGTTCGACTATCTGGCAAAGCACGATCGGGATATCTCTGGTGATAAATCCGTCTGGCTTGCTCACCATTACCGTCGGCAAGGCCATATACGTAATGCATTTCCGCCATTTCTGCATTTGAATAATTCACCATTATTAACAAGATTGTAAAAACTAAATAATGAAAAAGATGTTACAGCGAACAGATTTGAATAACATAGACTTGTAAGATGTCAAAAGCCAGTGACATATTCCAGAGCAACTAGATATTTATTGCCAAATTGCATTCTTCAATTATTACATTCATCTTCTCGAATAGAACGGTTTTTATTTTTTTACTTAAAAATGGCGCATCGAAGGAAAACAATTTAAGAGAGATCATTTGTTTTAAATTGAACCGGGAATTCAAAAATAATTTTTATTTGGTAAAAAACCATTAGCGCACCATTTTTTTCTTAAAAAATATCGAAGTCAATACCCGTACGCACGCCATTGTTAAAGCTAAAAATTATTTTTGCATTGAAAAATATGCAACATTACTAACTTTCACTACGTACTAAATATCAGTGAAATATCTGAAGCGGTTCAGAAAATATTAATTAATTTCCATTTTTTTCCTAAAACGCCAACACCCCGAGTTTTTGTAAGGAAACATTTTCGGACCATAGTTTATAACGCAAACTAACATTATTTTTTCATGTAGATTCACACCCTTTAATATTCGCATATCATTAAGGAACATTCTGTATAATTTGAATTTTGTACTTTTAATTTTCTACACCTATATATTTATGTATAGTCATTCACTACACAGTACAGACCCAGTCTCCTGATTTTCGTCATTTTTTTTCCTGTCTTCATTTAGTTTGTTTCTACATTATGTGATTTAGCTGCTAAGTATTTTTTTAAAAACGATAAAAATTTGTTCGAAGCTGTGCAAAAATTTTGAATAAGATGTAAATGCAACATTTTTTTTTTTAAATTGACTGTTAAAATTTTACTATCAAACCTTAATTTCTTTTCTGTCTTGTTACATCTTAAATCTTGTTCTTGTTTTGCTATATAATTTATTTTTTTATCAGTATTCGTTAGTATTCTGTACGCATGATTTTTTTAAGAAATACGACAACGTCGTCGCGTTTTATTACTATTTTGTTAAGAAGATGTTTATATTTTATGTATAAGTATATATTTGAATGGACCAAGTTGATGGATAATATGAAGGATCATTAACAATTGAAAATATCCGGGCATTTAAAAAAATAATCGATACCCGGGTATCTGAAAGGTCCGGGTACATGAAAATTCTAGTGCAGACCACAGTAAATACTGACTGTGTGACATTCACCTTAATGTGACATTGAAATGACCTTCAGAAGCCTCCCTAGACACTAACCGTCCTCACAATATTTTAATTTTAAATGGCGTCATAGAGAAAAGTTAATCTTAGGTTCATCTTAAGAAGTTGTGGCTTTGGTGGGCGATAAAGTTGGTAGCAAATACATAATTTTATTTTCGTACAGTGTCATATTCTGTTAAAACAACAATCGAAGTATGACTCCCACCATAAACTGTTGCAGTAAAGTGTGTCTATTTTGGATTTCCATATGTTTATTCAGAATACCATTTATATTAATAAATCATATTTCACGATTATGCTTTCATCGAACAACGGAACAATTGGTAAACAAGAGTTCGCCAGTAACAATAGATATTTTCCCTCAAAGCTTTTACTGTTTACATTTGCGCTGATGGCAGAATCCGATACATTCCAACGAACAATGTTTGGATTATCCATGTTTCGGATTTGAAGTAGTTTAGCTGCCTATGGATAAAATTTCAGTACCCTAGCAAATTGGTAATCAAATGAGAAAAACACCAAAGGCACTAGAAAGAAGTTTGTACTGAAGCTTACATTGGTAGTTTACAAAATAACAATTCTTCAGAGTACACCTCTGGTAACCAACAACCATATTGTATTTTGTAAATCTGTCGACTCGTTTTCAAGAGAATTAGAATAATCTTTATTTATCTTAATTTGTTCAAATAGAAAACAAAAACACACAAAAATATCACTTTTTATTTCAATAAGTGCTCAAAATGTTTCCCGTTACTGTCCAAACAATCATATAGGCGGTGTTCAAATTCTTGACGGACATTTTCAAAAACATGTTGTAGGCCCAATTTCACCAACATTAATATTTGACGGTTCCTTGGACCAATGGGAAAATAGCTTATCGAAATGCAATTTGACAGAAGCTGTCAAAGGTCTCTGAATAACAGTTATTTCTATTGAAATGTTGAATAAAGTCGTGAAAAAAAGGTTGCCTTATAAATAAGGGTACATTATAGATGTAATATTATGTCTATGTGCTTTAGAATTAGGCTAACTTTTATAGAATTTCAAATTTTTATCATTTCAGAAAAAATGGTTAGTTATTTAAGTGGGACCAATGGGAATGCGGCAGATAATAGGTCGATTTTCTAGCTATTATATTTGGTAGGATGATTTCACTGTTTTTGACGACTGTTCATGTATGGCAATCTAGTTTTGTCTGTATATCACGTACAGGGTGTTGTACAAAATACGTACCTGTAGAAATGTACCGATTTTTGTTATTTTGCAAAAAAGGATATAAAACGTATTCCAACTGGTTTATCATCCTTTGTTACATCAACAACAATTTTTGCCAATTTATGATCTATAAATAAACACCAAATGTAAACATACAGCACATTCTGCATTTCTGGGTCCTAAAACATCGATATTTGTAAAAGTATCCGCATCCACCTATTATTCATCGTCTAGATATTATGTCAGAATCAAAAATACCTATTTATGAAAACATCTCCAAACATTGTTTTATTTTCTTATTTATATTATTATAACACGTCTGGGATATCAATCGCTTTTAATGAAAGTGATCTGCACATTTGCAGTGTTGCCGAACCGGCAAAAAAACGGAATCGGTAAATAGTGTCGTTGAATTCGGTATAAGGAAAATGCCGTCCCAAGATGAGTGGTAGATCGAGGACCTTTGAGTCTGTTATTGTATTGGTCGCGCACACAACATCTTTTGTTAGGGCATAGTTCTTTAATACAACTTCTACAATGTGCATACTGGACGTTCTTTCAAAGTACTTTGCAACCATTCTGGAAACTCCTTTTTCCATTCTTGCTTATAGTATTGTATATATTTTTCTGTTTTACCCTTGAACTCATGAACTCACCTTTCATTTTAATTAAATATTAATTTGGAAAACAGGCAAGTTTCGGTTTCTTTATTGGTTGTCCGGTGATGAGGTAATGACGGTAATCTACCAGTCTGTACCTTTTGTCTGCACAAAAATCCAGTCAGGGCAAGCGGAGTAAGGGATCCCCATGACAAATCTTTTGACGTGTCTCGGCGTTTTTTCTTTTAATCAGTGGTTTTCGATAAATGCGTTTTCGGAAGTTTTCAAATGAACACTCTGTATACAGGGTGAAGTTGAGTCATTAATTTTCAGATAATGATTGTAGAAGGAAGATAAACCAAAATATGTGTGTAAAAATAAAAAAAAAATAAAAACAAATTTTTTACCTTGTTTTATAAAGTATCCTCCCGACAAGTATTTCAGTGCGGACCTGTATTTGATCGTGAGGTCCCACCGACTATATATCGTCGGTGTGAGGTCCCCTGTGAGGTCTTAAGTCACCTGATTCACGAGCCCGTTGTACTACATTAACAAAGGCACGAGGGGTTGGTTGCACTCGATTGGGAAACCGATCCGCATAAACATGTGCCATTTTTTATTTCGTTTGAGCCACGCAACAGACACTATTCACACGCGTTACCGACTGACAGTGACTGTATGTATAACTGGACTGAATAAAATAATTGTAAAAACATCGTTCCAAATTCTTTCGCTTTTTTGTTTCCGATGCGATGAACCCATAAGGCGGATTATATCCGTTGTTGCCAAACACGAGCACATGATATTATTATTGAGACAGGGCGGTACTCAAACTTCCAAAGGGCTATAACTTTGTTACTTTAATTTTGCCAGAAAAATGGTAAAGGAAAAAAACATTTCTTTTGATCATATCTACTCACTGTTAAAATAAATGACTCAACTTCGAAGTCACCCTGTATATAGCAGGTGAGAACGTGAGAATATGTAAAATAAGAAGATTGAATAAGTTCAAACGAAGGGACAGAGTTTTTTGATAAATATTTGGGTAGAATATAGTTCTTTCACGGTACGTGATAATGTCATACGAAATAATTAGACAGATTGACTGTGTACCATGTGCAATTCTTATCTTCTCTAAAGAAAAATACCTCAAATAAAGGCTATAAGTGAAACTACATGTGAAAACTGCCCTCAAAGGTATCCGAATCAAAAAAACTACATGTTCACCGATTTTCTCCAATTCTTAACATTTCAAACGTAGGATATCATAAGTTGTCTAATGTGAAAAACACGGCAACCGCATCTATGTTTGTCGATTATTTCAGGTTCCATTTGATTTGTCTCCCGAAAAAATGCGAAAATAGGTTACACCGCATTTTCGCAGATTTTCTTCGGTTTTTGACAGAAAAAGAATGCTGGGCTAATACAACATCCCATTGTATGCATGCACTTTTTACATTCTTTCTAGTTCCGGTTCCGTTATCAAAATATATAATGACTTATTGTAGAGAAAATCGCCAAAATCGGAAAAACCGCATTTTCACCGATTTTACTGACAATAAATCATATTTTGACAATGGAATTGAAAAGGACGCAAAAAATACATATATACCGTTGGTTGCAGAGTTTTTCAAGTATTCCTTTCTTGATCAAAAACCAAAGAAAATCAGCGAAAATGTGGTATTTTCGTATTTTCCAGGAAATACGAAAATGTGGTATTTTCGTATTTTCCGGGAAATACGAAAATGTTGATTGATTGAATTTAAAAAAATGGTCAAAAATACATATATATGTTGGGTTTTTAAGATAGACTACTTATGATATCCTATGTTTAAAATGTATAAAATTGAAGAAAATTCGTAAAAATGCAATTTTTCCTATTTTTGTTTTCACGTGATTTAAAAAGGTTTTCCAGTACTCGATTCCAACCTAAGAAAAGTTCTTAGCTCACATGAGCGTGTGAGTATATTTTGAAAGTTTTATTTTCTAACAACTTTCCAACCTGACACCATTCAGTAAAAACGAAGTATTGTTTTTAGTGTATAAAAAAGCGACCACCAGAATTTCTCTGAAACGATTTTTATGTTGTCTGTATCTATAGAGTGATTGATTCTGCGATAAAAATATCCACAGGAAATCATCCGTAAATGCGTTTACATACAGTTCTTTTTGATGTTATACTGCGTGAAAATGAAATATTTTATCCATTTATTTGCCCCGGAAAAATGTTCGTCTATTTTCTCACTTCTAAAGTTGAAAAATTCAATCAGTATACAAAAATATGGCGTGCGGCCAGAACTGATACTTTTATTTTCCAACATCTGAACCGAAAATGAAAGGTTTACTCGTATATATTTAACAGGATATCTTTAGTAGCGACAACCACGACGATAAAGACTAAAGTACGCTAGTCCGAGCTTAGTGCCAGAAACATGAACTAATAGACTTTATAGTCTTCCATTCGTTCTCAAGTTTCACCACTTCCTTACAAAAAAACACCACAGAGGCTGGAAACATTACGGTTTTTTTAAATAGCCGCAGTAATTGACTTTTACCTAGATACGAGTATTTGAATCGGTCATTTAAAAGAACGGTCAATTTTTTCTATCATGCTTTTTTTCTGATCGTAAACGCTAAATGCCTATACTGTGATATACAACTTGCAAGTCATACTTGCCTCCGAATTCAAATAATACGGCATTCCTTGCATAAACGAAAAAATGACGTCGGGTTATTTCAAAAACAGTACCCGGAACCTTGATTTGTTTTATTTTCATATAAGTGTTTCGAAAAATATGGTCGCGACATTTGTGTCAAAAGCTCGCACACAGCCCAAAAACAAGGCAGTATTTAACGGAAGAAAACGTGGAATTATTGGACCATCCTCCATATAGTCCTGATCTAAGTCCTAACGATTTTTAAACTTTCCCGAAAATTAAAAACAGACTGCGTGGTCAAAGGTTCCAGTCACCAGAAGAAGCAGTTGACGCATTCAAAAATGCCGTTTTGGATCTGCCAGTAAACGAGTGCGATAAGTGCTTCGAAAATTGGTTCGAGCGCATGCAGATGTGTATTAATCTTCGTGGAGAATACTTCGAAAAACAATAAAGTCATTTAAAACTATCTACCGTGTTGTTTTATTTCCATATGCAAAACTTAAAAGACATCTCTCGTATATATATACGTATATATATACTAAGTGACATATAAATCCGAACACCCAGTTTAAATGGTTTTATTTTAATAAAAGTTGGTGAATGTATTTATCTTACTGTAAATAACATGTGAAAAAATTTTCAGCCTTATCAGTTGGATATTACGGTTTTTATACTGCTTTTTTTTAATTCACTAACGCTCTAAAAGTTAATATTTCAGCCGCAGTAAAGAATCAACGTTGGCGGATTTTGGTTCTTGACATCCTTTACGATCGGTTACGATGCCTAGAGTACGGAGACTTCGGGAAGCTGAACTTTCTTTTCGGGCAATTGCAGTTAGAGTGCAAAGAAGTGTAGACACTGTGGTTAGGTGTTGTCAGGCATGGCTTCGAGAAGGCCGTACGCAAAGAGCAAGGGGCACTGGACGCCGTCGTAGAACAACAGACCGTGAAGATCGCCGCCTAAGATTATTGGCCTTAAGGGACCGTTTCTCCACTACCAGGTCCATTGCAAATGAATGGTTTGCAGAACACGGAAGACCTATTGGCATGCGAAGTGTTTACCGACGAATGAGAAGTTTGGCTTGTTTTCATACCGGCCACACTGGGTCCTCCCTTTAACTCGAGAACACCGACGTAATCGCCTTGAGTGGTGCAGACAACTGTCACTCTGGGATCAGGAATGGAACAGTATTGTCTTTAGTGACGAGTCTCGATTTTGTTTAGGCATGCACCATGGTCGTGCCAGGGTTAGAAGGCGACGTGGTGAAAGGAGGAATCCACAGTTTTTTGTTGAAAGACATGTTCATCACACTGTTGGAGTTATGGTTTGGGGTGCTATAGCTTATGGTTCCAGGTGACCTCTAATCTTCATCAGAGGTAACATGAACGCGCAGCGTTATATCCACGAAGTTCTAGAACCCCATCTTTTACCCTATCTTGACACCCTGGCAGATCCAACTTTCCAACAAGATAATGCCCGACCACATGTTCCAAGGGTCACAATAGACTTCTTTCAACATAATGATGTCACATTGTTACCATGGCCACCAAGATCTCCCGACTTATCCCCAATTGAGCACGTGTGGGATGTGATGGGTAGGAGATTGCTCAATTTGCAACGTCCTCCTCAGACTCTAGAAGCACTTCGAGAGGAGTTGGTGGTTGCCTGGAATGAGATACCACAGGAGGACATTGACCACCTGATCAGAAGCATGCCTAGGCGCGTTGGAGAATGCGTAGCACATCAGGGTGCATCCACACATTATTAAAGGTCAAAGGGCTTTAAAGCAGTGCAATCATTTTGAAATTTTTATCATTTACTTATTATGCTTCATTAAGTACTTATACAAAATTTTATTAAAATAAAACCATTTAAACTGGGTGTTCGGATTTATGTCACTTAGTATATATATATATATATATGTATTACATATACGTACTAATATTTCACTATGCAGCATCCACCTGGCCTTAAGCTTTGCCTGAAATTATTTAAGCCTTTTTTTTGTTTCCTACCAAAAACATTGACTCATCCCTACACATTTGTAAGACTGAGGAATTCCTTTAAATATATGTACGCTAAATATTTTGAGAAGATCTCGCTAAACCTAGATGGTATAGAAATGGCACACGCACATCGCCTATCTTGCAAAACAATTTTTTTGTTGAAAAAATACATTTTGTTGTCTACTAGTCAAATAAGCACGTGTGTTCTACAACTAGTTACCGATTATTTGGTTGAACGAATAAGTCTATGTACTTTTTCTCGATGGTTTGTGTGCCAGGCCGGAAAGTCGTTTTTCCCACGGAGTTCGCATTACCCGGGTACCCCCTGTAAAGATGTCAAAACAGGCGAAACATGTGATATGTTAGTAAGTCCACATTTGAGTGTATTTTTCAACAATAAACATTAAAGGATATGAATAATATGATCATTCCGCTTAGTTATGTATATACCATTAACCCTATTTCCTGCTAAAACAATCCAAGTCCAGAACACTGTTGCAGGCTTTTTGCATTATTATTATTAATAAACTGTGAAGGTTTTTCGAAACTTCAATCTTTTAAAATTCATATACTGTATTAAGACCAAAACATTACTTTCAAACTGGTTTATTTGTCAATGTCAGTTTTTTTGTCTCTTGAGTAATTAAAATTGTTCGACTTTCGAGGTTTTTCAGTGAGCGATTCATTTGGCAAATTGATAAGAATTCTTACATCCACATTAGTATATTTGTAGTCACCGTTCTTTGCGTGTCAAACTAATACTACCAGTATCCCTTTATATATCTCCATCTCCGTCATACATACACATGCAACCTACCCCTGTGCGTGAACGTTTGTGCGGTAAGCTCAAAGACATACGTTTTTTAGTTGTGTGTATCCGTCTCGAAAACTTTGTCAGGTTGACAACTTGACATCGGCGTGCAATTTTACTTGTGCTGTTATCAATCTTAAATATAAAATTGTACAATGCCCGGAAATGAGACCAATGGAGAACTCCAACAGCTCGTGCTAAATTTATTAGAAGATTTCCAGGAAGAGAATGAAAACAGCGGTCCACTGTTACCCTCTTCATGCGTATTGGAGAGAGTAGCAGATGTGCTGAAGATTAGTCCGCGCCCATGGTACGGAGACTCGATCTGTTTACGTATTTCATATGGCGTTGGTGACGTACCGCCAAGAACGGTGACTACAACTATACACATTATTATATCACATTCTGGAAACAGAAACGTTCCATCGTCGGTGCGACCACATCCATCAGCAGCGGCCGTTTTTGCTAGCTTTTCGCTCTAGAGCGGCATAGCAAAGTCTTTTGCGATCGGCTCATCCGCTGCATTGTCTAAAAACATGGACGTAATTGCTTCTTTGGCAGCTGCATTAAATTACTTGAACGTATAGGTGGATTTTTTGGCAGAATCCCAAGCAGTTCGTACACCGTAAATCAAAAAAGCAATTGTGGAATTTTGCCAGCATCGTTTACAAACCGCTCACGAAAACAAATAAAAATAAATTTAGCATACCTATATCAGTGGCGTCTAGTAAACAGTGTGTTAAATGACTAAAGGATCCTAAAGTTTACGAAAGTTACAGCCGCATACGTCAAAGCTGCCATTGTAAAGTGGCGATCAAATTGAGGAGTTAGTAGGATGAGTAAGGTGTTTTAGAAACACGAAAGTTACTTTGAACATATGACTGGTCAAGGTTAGCAGGCCAGGTGATTTCGTCTCTGACCAGCCGAAATGAACGGTCGAGTCACTCCAGAAGTTCCCGATCTATGCACATCTTCATCACCTTACATATAACTGAAATTAGAGGTCTCTAGTTGTAAGGATCGCTTTTAGATCAGAAACTTTGTTGATGTCCAGAGACAAGAGCGTCAACCTTACGATCTGTACTCGTAAAATGCTCGTCGTTTGATCGGTGGACAAGTGTTTCCCACAACTTAGGCGTCTCGTCACTATTAGTGGGTATATCTGTTGAGTTGTGAAAATTTTGTGAGCGGTGGTGTGCACGGGAAGCTGGAGCTCTGATGACCCTGTGTTGGGGAGCCTAAAAAACCGAGGTGGCGGCGATTTTTGATGAGAGCTGTCAAGGCGACGTAAAAGAAAGTGATGTTAAAATATGTTTTCTGAAACGTCGACGAGTTGTAGATGAACTGCATCATCATTTATATTCAACCAGCACTAGTACATGGGCCCCGAAGAAAAAAGGTTAATATTCTCCCGCAACTGCGTTCCAGGTATTTATATTCTGCATCTGAATACTAGTGCATAATACCAGCTAAAGCATATGAAGGACAACCGAATCTTTATTCTAACATTGTCAGGAAGTGTTGTTTCTTAGATTTTCCATTTGCTTTATTGGGCCTAAAATTATTATTCGCCGTCTATACTAAGTGACAGATAAATCCGAACACCCAGTTTAAATGGTTTTAGTTTAATAAAAGTTGGTGAATGTATTTATCTTACTGTAAATAACAAGTGAAAAAATTTTCAGCCTTATCAGTTGGACATTCCGGTTTTTATACTGCTTTTTTTTAATTCACTAACGCTCTAAAAATGAATATTTCAGCCGCAGTAAAGAATCAACGTTGGCGGATTTTGGTTCTTGACATCCTTTACGATCGGTTACGATGCCTAGAGTACGGAGACCTGTAGGATTTCGTCAACTTAGTGAGTTTGATAGGGGCCGTATAGTGGGACTTCGGGAAGCTGGACTTTCTTTTCGGGCAGTTGCAGTTAGAGTGCAAAGAAGTGTAGACACTGTGGTTAGGTGTTGTCAGGCATCGCTTCGAGAAGGCCGTTCGCAAAGAGCAAGGGGCACTGGACGCCGCCGTAGAACAACAGACCGTGAAGATCGCCCCCTAAGATTATTGGCCTTAAGGGACCGTTTCTCCACTACCAGGTCCATTGCAAATGAATGGTTTGCAGAACACGGAAGATCTATTGGCATGCGAAGTATTTACCGACGAATGAGAAGTTTTGGCTTGTTTTCATACCGGCCACACTGGGTCCTCCCTTTAACTCGAGAACACCGACGTAATCGCCTTGAGTGGTGCAGACAACGGTCACTCTGGGATCAGGAATGGAACAGTATTGTCTTTAGTGACGAGTCTCGATTTTGTTTAGGCATGCACGATGGTCGTGCCAGGGTTAGAAGGCGACGTGGTGAAAGGAGGAATCCACAGTTTTTTGTTGAAAGACATGTTCATCACACTGTTGGAGTTATGGTTTGGGGTGCTATAGCTTATGGTTCCAGGTCCCCTTTAATCTTCATCAGAGGTAACATGAACGCGCAGCGTTATATCCACGAAGTTCTAGAACCCCATCTTTTACTCTATCTTGACACCCTGGCAGATCCAACTTTCCAACAAGATAATGCCCGACCACATGTTGCAAGAGTCACAATAGACTTCTTTCAACATAATAATGTCACATTGTTACCATGGCCACCAAGATCTCTCGACTTATCCCCATGTGGGATATGATGGGTAGGAGATTTGCAACGTCCTCCTCAGACTCTAGAAGCACTTCGAGAGGAGTTGCTGGTTGCCTGGAATGAGATACCACAGGAGGACATTGACCACCTGATCAGAAGCATGCCTAGGTGCGTTGGAGAATGCGTAGCACATCAGGGTGCGTCCACACATTATTAAAGGTCAAAGGGCTTTAAAGCAGTGCAATCATTTTAAAATTTTTATCATTTACTTATTATGCTTCATTAAGTACTTATACAAAATTTTATTAAAATAAAACCATTTAAACTGAGTGTTCGGATTTATATGTCACTTAGTATATTTTAAACCAAGAGCACACGAACCCCATCGGAATTTTACACACTCAAAGGAGTATTGAGTGCTCACTCTCTACGAGACTTGTTCGTCTCATCAAAGCGGATTGTCAATCAGAGATGCTTTAAAAGTGTTCTCCTCCGGTAGTACCGTGTTTGGCGAATGAACTACTCATAGGTGGCAGTGTCACTTTTTCGCGCACTACATGACTGAGTTTTTTAATACAGATTTTTTTTTTGTTCTCTTATTGGCACTGGTCGACGACCAACTGGCCAGATCCTTATGTTCAGTATAATGCTAAGCTTTAATAGAAAATAGAACATCCATTACTTAATATTACTATTGTATGTTATTTCTATTATACTTACATAGAGTATGCAAACACATATTTCTCTTTTTTTTGTTTTTTTTTTAACCAATATTTTTTACTTTTTTAATACAGATCTCCGCTTATTTGCTTTCCGTTGTTCGTCCCCCATGACTAGACTCATATCATACTGATGATCGCGAAAAAGCATAAAACAAGGAACAACGTTGGATGAAATGGACATGTTTACTTTCAGTCTCTGCAACCAGGACAAACCACAGCTAGCGTCGTTTCGTGCTTGTTGGCAACTCATCAGTGCGGTATAAGTCTAGTCTTGGAGACAGGCGACCGGGAAGCAAACATAGTGGGTATGGTCTTTTGAAAAGTTCAAGACATTGTCCGTTAGTAAGTGGAGATGTTCACCTACTTGCGCACAACGTTGTTTACGGTTGGTTATGGTGACAGAGACGAAAAGCAAACTGCCTACTTTAATCCGGAGAAAAGAACCTTAGTTGGATGTGCAAATCCAGCATACGCATCCAAAATCTTTGGGGTGTCTGGCGCGCATTTCGAACTGACGGGTCGCGTTGTATTATACAGGGTAGCCCGGTCCATATGTGGACGGAATATTACTCATAAAGTGGGAAAATCTATTTATGCACATTTCTAAAATATTGGCAATCATCAGTGTGTCCCAATTTTGACCTACATATCAAAGTTTTGATTGATTCATTATATGGGGTTTTGGTAATTAGCTACTGAGATGTAAGGTGTTTTGTCCAGAAAAACCCCTCAATCCGACATTTTGAAATTTTGAGTGCTGAATTTTGTATCAAAAAAAACTTACACACCTCAGCTTTTATCTTATTTGTTAATTTTTCGAATTTTCATTTTTGCTCATACAGGGTGGTCAAAAACGCGAATTGTACTTTTTCTCAAAAATTTCACACTGTATATTTGTGCAAGTTTGCATTCAATTTTTTATAAGCTCTTTTTTGATACTGCTCACTTAAGGGTTTTTACAGTTATTTTTTCGGTTATTAGCACGTCTTTTATGGAACGGCTTAATTCCCTAAAATATCGCATCATCCTTGGAAACAAATAAATTGTTGATTAAACAAAAATACAGATGTTTCAACAAATCAATAAACTGTGGTTAATACTTTTTTTAGATCTGGCCTTATATATTTGAATAGCTTTTTCTGTAAATATTCAATGTCATATAGGTAAAAATGTTCTAGCAGGCTTTCTGTGGGGTTATGTATGTTTATTGCGCGATATGCTTTTTTCTTCTTTTGTTCCTAAATTGTATATTTCCTTCAATAAACATTATTATTTCCTTTTGCAACCAACCTATGACTCTTCTTAGTGTTCATGCTAAAATTACTACTTCCTACGCCTCTGTGCCCGTACGTTGCAGCCTCCTGTTTTCGACTGCAGAAGAGCAAACACTGTATTTCCTCCTCGACCGTTCAATTATGCAAACTATGCCACGTATATGCGAGCTCTGCCGGTCAAATAAATTGTCCAGGTCAAAGTTTGTTCTATACGTTCATCGTGTGGGCATTTCCAAAGACCTTATAATATCGCCTAGATGGCTGATCTGATAATTCTGGATACAGAAAAGTTTTGGTATACTCCATAAGAGGAAGAGATCACACGGAGTTTTACATTCCGTCAATAGAAAGATAAGTTAAACTGAAAGCAAAAAGCAGACAATTTCAGCTTTTTTTCGTATACAGTAAAAAATATCAAGTATGAATCTTGTTTTCGAACAAAATATTATTCGCCTAAAAATTATTCTGATTCTGGGAGGAAGGCAAATTCGTAACGAACTGGAATGAAAAAAATCCTACCCCCTTTAATCTTTAATCTTGAGCTCTGAGAGAGCTATGACCTATGATATCATCATAGCCTTTGAGAGGCTATCACAACCTACAAGCAATTTTTACTTCCTACACCAATGAACAACAAATTTCAAGACAATCATCACCTCATTTCTCTAAATTATGATCTATGCAGGTCCTTTAAAAAAATTGATATCATATGTGATTTCATATTTGACGTTTCAGAGGCTCTTGATCATTTCCAGAAAAAAGTTGTAGTGGTTAAAAATTGATGATTGGGGATTGTGGAGGATGGGGGAGGGCATATGTAAATTTTTTGCTTAAGTAATGGGTGATTTTTTTGCTAGTATCTTTTTGGCAACACTGTTTTTGACAGATGACGCGTGAATCGTGTCTTGTGTCATTGTCAAACTTGTTTGGTCTATAATTTAACCATGAATCGACTTACGAACGAACAACGCTTGCAAATTTTTGAATTTTACTATCAAAATTCATGCTCGGTTAAGAGAGTGCATCGAGCACTGCTTCCAAATTATGGGCAATACGGTCGGCCTAATGAGAGAGCTATTCGGAAGCTTGTGACTAAATTTCGAACCCAGTTTACATTATTGGACATTAAACCACCAACACGCAGACGTAGAGTGAGGACTGAAGAAAATATTGCGGCTGTATCCGCCAGTGTTAGTGATGACCGTGAAATGTCGATTCGCCGCCGTTCGCAGCAATTGGGCCTCTGTTACTCCACTACGTGGAAAATTTTGCGACAGGATTTGCGTGTAAAACCTTATAAGATACAGCTGGTGCAAGAATTGAAGCCACACGACCTCCCACAACGTTTCCAATTTGGTGAATGGGCACTGGCAAAGTTGGACGAAGATCCACATTTTTATCGAAAAATTGTGTTCAGCGACGAAGCTCATTTCTGGTTGAATGGGTACGTTAACAAGGAAAATTGCAGCATCTGGAGTGAAGACCAGCCAGAAGCATTGCAAGAGCTACCAATGCATCCCGAAAAAATCACAGGTGTGGATTATGGGTCATCGGTCCGTACTTCTTCAAAGACGACAATGGCCGGAACGTAACTGTGAATGGCGAGCGCTACCGTGCGATGATAACAAACTTTTTTTTGCCCAAAATGGAAGAGCTGGACTTGGCTGACATGTGGTTTCAACAAGACGGTGCCACATGCCACACCGCATACGAAACAATGGCGAGTTCGGTGAACAGTTTATCTCACGTTTGGGGCCCGTCAATTGGCCGCCTAGATCGTGTGATTTAACGCCGTTGTACTATTTATTGTGGGGCCATGTTAAGGCTAATGTCTACAGGGATAAACCAGCAACCATTGACGCACTGGAAGCCAATATTGAAGCATTTATTCGTGAGATACCGGCCGATATGTTGGAGAGAGTGTGCCAAAATTGGACCTTGCGCATGGGCCATCTAAAGCGGAGCAGCGGCCAACATTTACATGAAATAATCTTTAAACATTAAATGATATCGACCGTTCTATCGACTCAAATAAAGATTTAATCGTTTTTTCAAATTTTTTGTGTTTTTTTTTTGAAAATCAAATCCTATACCTCTTAAAAAATCACCCGTTATATTTATACGCTTTCAGCCCTGGTGATTCTATGCACCTACCTTAGATTTCTCCGTGCATTTGCCTTTGACATGTACGACAGAGAAATATTTTAAATACATGCATACTATATGACGCATCTAACCTTGATATACTTGTTACGAGGTTTGATTGATCTGAATCGTGTCTTTGCCGATGGAGATGGGTGGTTGAGGAATGGCGAGTGGCATTGTTAGTCATAGCAATGTTGCCAAATGGTCGGTCCTGTGAAGAGAAATTTCCAGATCGCAACGAGTCAAATAGGTAGCTACTGTGGGCTATAGTGTGCGCCTGATTGACTTGATCTATTTAATTTTTTTATTATAGATATTCGTAGCTAACTTTTTTCTCAGAGGAGCTAACATTTTTGATACAATAATTGAATGATTTTTGTCGGATTGCTTCCTATGAAATATTAAACGGATATTTTTGTTTCAGGACCTGACAGTTACAGATGACACTGTGTTGGAGGAACACAATGAAGATCCTGCACTGGTACAAATGCGACTCATCGGAGATGGAGGTAAGTCTAAGTGGGTTGTGGTTTGGACTATTTTTAGATGAAAGCGCACGTTAAAGTTCGGTTATTGCATGAGGCATTTGCTGATCGTGTGCTCCCTTGTTTTGGTAATAAGAACTGGCCTCCTCGATCATACGACTCAATATCATTAGATTATTTTTATGGGGTTATTTGAGGTCAAACGTCGAAACCAACAAGCCCACAAACACTAGTGCATTGAAGAGATAAATTATTCCCCTCCTCAACAAAATTCAGCCGTAAAATGGTCACAGAGGATTTCTATAAGTGCCTGTGTACAAGCAATGTGCTATTTATTCTATACATGTGTTTCCAAAATAAAAACACATAGGCGGACAGGCAGCAAGTATTAATATTATTCATAACTCACACACTGTGGCATATTGAAGTGAATATTTTAAATAGTTATTTATGTTCATATCATCTATAATCGCCAAGCCATGTTCTTTCCTGAATTATGAAAATTACATTCAAATATATGCAGTTATGAGAATAGATTATGCTTATTTCGAAACAGATTTTTTAAAAGTGACAGAAATATACGCTGCGAAGGTGAAAACATTCATTAATAATAAGTCACTGACAGCTCCGGTAAATACACGTAAATAAAAGTAGGGCAGGACAGAGATATGACGCATCTGATAATTGCAGGAATTCGGAGAGGCAAGAACTGGAAACATACATAATTGCTGGTGTCTTCAGTTCCGATAAGCTACTTATCATGAAAGTCGTATAAAATGGTATTGAGGAGATAATGAATAATAGTTTAAAAAAACGTAGTACAGTAGTAGATGGTTGACCAATCAATCATAATTGATGACCTCAAAATAAAATTATAATAAAATTTAAATTATTAACTGAATAATTCAAGTAAAACGAGTGGGGCGCTTGATGTATTTAGGGTGGATTTTACCAGGGTTGAAAAATTAACAGTTCGCTATTCTCCACTTATAGGGTAACAGTCCGTCAAATACAGCCAATGAGCTTCAACATCCAATCAATGATTTTCAGCAACCAATACCTATGAAATATTGAAAACAAAATATTGTCAAAGTATGAGATGACAGCTTGTCCTTGAAACATCACCAGCTTATTGAATAAGAAGTTACATGAAATTCAGACAAAATTTAAAGAAATGTTTGATTTTTGAATAAAATTCATGTTTTAATTACTATTGTCGACTTTTTATTCATGTTTATATTATTTTCTCCAATTGATATGCAATTTTACTGATTTAACATCACCTCCCGTTTTTTTCCCTATAAACCTCTTGCAGATAGCCATTAAACACCTACTTGATGACAGGCTCAACCAAAAAGTTCATAGATATTACTCGTTTCCAAACATTCATTCATTTACTTGCCGTTCATCAGAACCATTATGGACCTTAGATTGATATCCCCACAAAACCGTTCAGGTTTTTTGATATCCACACATCCATAAAGTTGAATATTTTTCGTTGTTCAGGAACCGAACAAACATCCACACTATATTTACAGCAATTAAGAAGTATATGACATAAAAAACTATAAATTTGCAATATTTTTCATGTTTCACTGACTACACATTCTAGGTTATATTTATATTAGACATTATTTGAATAACAGCTGATTATTACATTTCAAAACTCCCCAACGAGTGACAGATGTGTGGGATCCGTCAACCCTTGGTCCCAATGGAGTAAGCTGCGCCAACTGTTGAAATATACTCTACTATGCTTTATAAGACTATACGTGGAATTTTTCCCAAAATCGATGCACATCACTTGAAAAAATGCAAATGATAATTTAAAATTATTTCCATGACGCCGCAAAATAGCTCCGTCGGTACCTCAGGTTATACATCTTGACAGTAGGGATGTTCGATACGATAACATATTTAGAAGTATCGATACTTTTGCTTTCCGTACCCGATATTTTGGATCGATATTTCTATATACGTCACTTGGGTGTATCGATACATTTCACGAGTATCGTCATCTTTCGATCCGGACTGTGTCAGAAAGAGTCACAACTTCAGATTACTTTTCTTCTTTGATTCCTTCCGCTGGAATTTTATTCCAATATTTTAAAGTATCTATACTTCCTAAAACGATAAGAATCGATAAATAACGATACTTCTCGTGGATCTAAACATCCCTAATCTTGACAGCTTGTCGTTCTTGTCAACTGGGCTGCAGAGTGCGGTGTTGCCTTTACAATCTTACATTTTGCTAAAATCTTATGACAAATAAAAGCTTCAAATGAAATATTGACGAATATGAACGAATATGCATAGAATTTAGAATATAAATTCATATTGCAAATTTCAGATTGTCTATGCATGGACTTGAACCGGATTTTTCGGTATTTTTACCGAAAACCGAATATTTACTGATATAACATCATTCTCCACGATTTTTTCCAGCACTGAAAATATATCAATTTTCAGCTTGTTCGTGTCTATGAAATTTTTGCATTCAAATATTTTAGTGGTATGCATTTAAAACTTTTGTCAACATTTCTTTCTTCAGTTCATCTTACAAATCTGGGAGAGAAATCAGCCCACAAAGGAGCGTCGTAGTGATTTGATTACGTACCAAAATTCCAGTTGGACTTTGGGTTCAAATGTTTGTTTCAAATATATCCTTACCTAAACGTTTCCGTCGTTTGTATAATTTTCAATTTTATGAGTAACTTATTGCTGTACACAACTGAGGATCGTAATTGTCGTAAAGCATTTAAAACAGAGCTTGCACCATGCACATATTATAAAAGCTGACTAATTTTTGTCAATGAAACTGTCCCTGCAATAGGTCATTTACGTTAAAAATATAGTCCTCTTCTCAATTGATTTTCATGCTAACTAAACATAGTTTTCTCATAACCGAGAATACACGAGCACTTACTCGTAGTTGGTTAGGAATTAGAGAATGTAGTTTAATTTCATAGGACCGTGATTTTATTTCGTTTTCATCTCTTAATAAACATGGCGCATTTTGTATTTTCATTAAGAAACTCTTAACTTGACGTAAAATAGGGGTATATTATATTTAAATAAAATGAACATTAGCAGTGAATTGTGCAAATATACAGGGTGTTCCTTAATGATATGCGAATATTCAAGGGTGTGAATCTGCATGAAAAATTAATGTTAGTTTGCTTCATAAACTATGGTCCAAAAACGGGGTGTTGAAGTTTTAGGAAAAAAAAGGGAAATTAATTAATATTTTCTGAACCGCTTCAGATATTTCACTGATATTTAGTGCGTAGTGAAAGTTAATAAAGTTGCATACTTTTCAATGCAAAAATAATTTTTAGCTTTTAACAGTGGCGTGCGTACAGGTATTGACTTCGATATTTTTTAAGAAAAAAATGGTACGCCAATAGTTTCTGTCCAAATAAAAATTATTTTTGAATTCCCTATTTGTCCGGTCGCACGCAATGTGTCGCAATCAATAACGATCAATCCAATATTACGACTATTCCGTCAGGAGTTCCGCAAGGCTCAATTTTGGGACCTGTGCTCTTTTTGATTTACACGTGTGACCTGCATAAAGCAGTTGACAATTCATGGATACAAACATTTGCTGACGATACTCAAATAATATTCCATTTCGACGCCTCAGATACGCAAAATTCATCAGACATTTTACAGCTTGATTTAGATAAAGTACATCAGTTTTCTATGGAACATAATCTTGCTATTAATCCAGATAAGACACAAGTGTTATTGTTTTGTTCTGATCAGAAGAGGAAAACTGTCGAAGATTCTTTCCATCTGACTATTGATGGCATAACATTACAGCATACTCAAACAGCTAAGGTACTAGGAGTGGAAATTGACACAAAATTAAGATTCCGCAGCCAAATAGCTAATTTGATGAAAAAAACTTACGTGTGTTCTAGGGCTCTTTATTCCAATCGCTACTTGCTTAACTTTAAGCTGAGAAAAAAACTGTGCGAATCTTTGGTGATGTCAATGCTCAGTTACTGTGATGTCGTTTATTATCCATGGTTGGATTAATTGACCAAAAATCGTCTTCAAATCATCTAAAATAACTGTGTTCGCTTTATTTATGGGTTGCGTAAATACGATCACGTAAGTGATAAATATAGGGAATTGAACTGGCTTAGGTTAGGAAGTTTGGTTAAACATAAATTCTTAGTTTTAGTTCATAAAATAATATTGTCATCAAAGCCTGAATATCTAAGAGCTAAGTTAAGATTTAATTAAGAAGTGCATGACAGGGCTGTTAGGAATCGTTATAGTATCAGAACCACCCCACACACTTCTGCATTATTCCAACGAGGATTTACATATAACGCAGCACTATTTTATAATCAGTTGGACAACAGTATTAAATTGATGTCTTTGGAAAGTTTTCGTAAACATACTAAAAGCATGTTGCTCGCTATTGGTTAAATAAGCATTTCTCCTACAGATATAGATTGTGTCTATTTGTATTTTATACTTAGGTATATGTGTTATTTTTTTCATTGTTCTTATATTTTTTTTCCAAGTTTTGAACATCAGATGTAACCGACATAAACAGTTAAGTATAAGAGTAGCCTTGGCCTTCGATGCGCCACTTTTGAGTAATAAAAAATAAAAACCTATTGTCCGAGAAAATTAATGAAATAATTGAAGAGTGCAATTTAGCAATAAACATCTAGTTAGTTGCTCTGGAATATGTCACTGGCTTTTGACATCTGACAAGTATCTGTTATTCAAATCTGTTCGCTGTAACATCTTTTTCATTACTTAGTTTTTACAATCTTGTTAATAATGGTGAATTATTCAAATGCAGGAATGGCGGAAATGCATTACGTATATGGCCTTGTCGACGGTAATGGTGAGCAAGCCAGACGGATTTATCACCAGAGATATCCCGATCGTGCTTTGCCAGATAGTCGAACCTTTTCTAATATTCATCGTCGTCTTTTGAACCTGGTTCTGTCCGAAAAGTAACATCTGAAGGTAGACCTCTAAGTGTGAGAACACCTGAAATTGAGGAAGCAGTGCTGCACGAAGTCGAAGAACATCCTGAAACGAGTACGAGGAAGATCACTAGACACTTAAATATTTGCCATCAAATTATTTGGAGAGTTTTAGTGGATTTTTTGTTATATCCTTACCATATTTCAAGAGTACAGGCATTACTTCCCATTGATTTTCCAAGGCGTGTGACCCTTTGTCAGTGGTATCTTCAAAAAATTACACGAAATCCGCGATTTGAATCAATGATTCTGTTCACGGACGAAGCTAATTTTTCTCGAAATGTCATTCAGAATTTCCACAATAACCATTTGAGGGCACAAGAAAATCCCTATGCCGTAACCGAAAACCATTTCCAACACCGATTTTCGGTTAACGTATTGCCGGGACGACTTGACGGACAGACTTACCTCAATTTTCTTCGACAACAGTTGCCTTTGCTGCTTGATGATGTTCCGTTAGTAATAAGAAACAATATGTGGTACATGCATGATGGTGCACCAGCGCATTTCAGTGTAGCGGTTCGTAATTATTTACAAACTGTTTATCCAAGTCGTTGGATTGGCCGCGGTGGGCCCCAAGAATGGCCACCAAGGTCCCCCGACCTCAACAGTTTAGATTTCTTTTTGTGGGGCTATCTTAATACACTAGTGTACATAAGTCCCATTAGAGGAATTAAGAGAAAGAATATTTGCAGCTTGTGATAGAATAAAAAACGCTCCAAGGATATTGCATCGAGTGCGCAATTCCATGCTTCCGATGGATACTAAGTGAAGGGAGAAATTTTCAACAATTTTTGTAATCATTTTGTTGGTTTTAATGTTATGGTTATGTTGTCAGTTGTTGTTGTTCATTACCTCTAATGTTTTTAATTTTTCCAGTTAAATTAATAATAATTTTGCAAGGGAGACAATAGAACGGTTTTTATTTTTTTACTCAAAAATGGCGCATTGAAGGAAAACAATTCAAAATAGATCATTTATTTTTAATTGAACGGGGAATTGAAAAATAATTTTTTCTTAAAAAATATCGAACTGAATACCCGTACGGACGCAACGCTAAAATTATTTTTGCATTGAAAAATATGCAACTTTATTAACTTCCACTACGTACTAAATGCCAGTGAAATATCTGAAGCATATCATTAAGGAACACGCTGTATATAGGCTCCTGCCTGCGCGGCAGCTTCGGTGTAAAAAGAAAAAAAAGATAGGATAGGAGGGGATTGAATATTTCTACGGGAAACCTTGTCAGCTTTCAAGTTAAGTTTATAGAAAATTAACACAAAATTTTTTGACCTATGAACATGAAATCTGACAGGGGGGGATGCTTTAAGGACAGAACATGTCATCTAAGAACTGATTTTGTCACATATTTGGATTAAGGGGATTAAGGGCAGATACATATTAAATCGAAAATATACTCACCCATTAATCACGAAATCTCGGACCTATGAATACGAAATTTGACTGGGCGATAATTTATAGACTTGTAGGTACGAACGGATTTGTGACAGGACTGGATTAAGGGGAAACAATCAAGTTTGAATAAAGGTTCTTTGTTTTCTACGAGAGATCTAGAATTTGAGAGTGGTAGTTTATACGTAGTGGATGTTGGTTTTGCCGAGGGACTGGATGAAAGTAGGTCAATAGCACATTACCGACCCATTAACTTGTTATCAGTGATAGACAAAATCTTGGAGACCGTGGTTTGTGCGCAGTTACGGGAGTTTCTGGAGGCAAGAAAACTGTTATTTAAGGGACAGTCCGGATTTCGGGAAAAGCACTCGTGCAAGTCGGCGCTGCAGTATGTTTGTTCGAAATGGCGTTCACACATTCATGACGGGAATATTGTGTTAAGTGTGTTCATCGACCTTTAACGTGCACTTGAGACTATTGATAGGAAAAGACTGATCCAGAAATTGCAGACCTATGGGATTACAGACAGTGCACAAAAATGGTTTATGAACTACTTGAAAGACCGTTGTCATGTGACGAAGATTAATAACGTGGCGTCAAATTCAATTGATAGTGAAATTGGGGTACCTCAGGGTAGTGTGTTGGGCCCGCTTTTGTTCCTACTTGAACAGGGTTTTAGTAAATACATTTCTGAGCTTATTTGCAGACGATACATTGCTTTATGCGTACGGTAAGGATTTTAGACAAGTTGTAGGTTCTATGAACTCAATACTGGAAATTCTGTATAACTGGTTATGTGTGAATAGGCTTAAGTTGAATGTAGAAAAAACAAAATACATGGTTTTTGGGACAAAGCAGAACTGTAATACATTTTTAGAAAATAAATGTTGTATTGAGATAGACAATATTCAAATTGAAAGTGCAACTGGTATGAAGTACAGTGAAAGCTCCCATAAGCGGACACTCACGGTTCCGTAACTTTTGTCCGCTTATGGGAGGTGTCCGTTTAAAAGAGAGTATGTAAGTATAGAGTATAAATAACGGGGTATATAATCATGAGGAAATGAGGTATTATAATCATGAGAAAAATGAAACAGAAACTCGCCACATTTTTAAAGTATGTATTTATGCTATATATCTATATAATATATGTACATATACGCATACAAAAACATAAATGCTTCAATACATGGTACGAGAATTTAAAAAAAACATTATTCTTTAGCTTGTTGAAAAAAGTTTAAAATGTTTGTCTGACGAAATTTCACCATCTTTTGCTGAAGGAGACAATTTTCGTAATAACTTTCTAAATTTTTCAAATGTTGAAATGCAGTGAAATCATCTTTAGCAAATTTTTTCAATATAGAAATATGATTTAGAGCTTCCCCATATGAATTTATCGTTTTTGAACCGCTTAGTGAGTCCACCAGTTCCACTTCTTCTTCTGAGTCGTTTGGACTACCATATTCAAGTTGGCCTGGGCTTTCTACATCCAAATTCGAAAAGTTGCCAATGGCATTTTCTTCTGTTGTTATGTTATTGTCTATGGCCAGGAAATCATCTACTTCCTGGGGATCTGCTACTCCTAAATGTTTGGCATGTCGCAGTAACTGAGCAAGTGTCGCTAAGGGCAGATCGTCTTCAGCATCGCAATAATTTTGCTCAGCAAATTCTGAGCTACATTCACTTTTTCTGAATCCAGCTTTGCCAAAACAGTTTTTAATTGTAGAGGAATTTACTTTATTCCATGCTGTTTTTATAAAATACAAAGCTTCTAACACATTGATAGACTTTGTAAGCTCAGATAAGCTTTGACCATCGTCAATTTTTGTTAAAATATGTTTTAAAATCAAGTGCCGATAATAAAATTTAAAGTTCTGTATGACACCTTGATCCATGGGCTGACAAACAGAAGTTGTGTTTGGCGGTAAAAATATAATTTTCACATTTTTCATTTTCATATCACGAGGATGAGAGCATGCATTGTCTAAAAATAAAAGAACTTGCCTTTTTTGGATTCTCATTTTCCGGTCGAATTCGACTAACCACTCAGACATGATTTCTCGGGTCATCCATGCCTTTTTGTTGGATTTCCAAGTCGCTGGTAGATCCTTAATAGCAACGTTTTTTAAAGCACGGGGACGAGCCGCTTTCCCGATCACAATCAAATCGCATTTTTCACCGGCCATATTTGCACAGAATAAAATGGTTAGTCTATCTTTAGACAACTTTCCACCCACACATGTTTCTCCTTTAAAGGACAGAGTTTTGTCGGGCAATGCGCGAAAAAAAAGTCCACTCTCATCTGCGTTGTACACATCTTCTGGTTTGTAGCCAAGCAACATGGACGGAAGTTTCTCCAAAAATTGTGACACATTAACTTGATCTACTGCAGCAGCTTCGCCAGATATGCATTTGAAACTCACACTATGTCTCTTGCGCCACTTTTGCAGCCACCCGTCGGACGCACTGAAATTATTATAGCCCAAAGTAGTGGCGATTTCTTTAGCTTTCATTTTCACTAACGGCCCTGAGATTGGAATGTTCTGACTTCTAGCTTTCACAAACCACTCAAAACATGTTTTGTCTATAACAAAACCTTCCTTTTTTAAAAATCCTTCTTTTGATTTATATTAGTTCCTGATTGCCATTTACTCCTGATATCTTCCTTATTTTTGGCAATTTCAGCTGCTTACGTTTTCCCAATATTAAACCTCTTTGCCAAATGACGAACTAAAACACTTTCTCTGTCTAATACGTTAACAACTTCCATCTTTTCCTTTAACGAGAGCATCCTTTTTTTTGGTGCCATTTTACAGTTACAATAATAAAATACGTAACTCAATCAACTACGAATTTGCCTGAACTGAAGACAAGCCACAAGATTACATACAGGCTACCCAACGAAATGCGTAAATGGGGAATCACCTAATATAAATCGGGGAATTACCGAATTTTATGTATGTAGATATGTGCATTGCAATAAGCGGAACTAAAAAATCGTCCGGGTATTAGAGTTTCGCGTCCGCTTATGGGAGATTTTTTGATCACATACAGGAAAATCTAGTGTCCGCGTCCGTATATAAGAGCGTCCGTTTATCGGAATGCATTTAACATTGAAAATTGATGGCTGAAATTCGGTTCCAGGAACTTTGTCCGGTTAAAAGAGATGTCCGCTTATAGGAGCTGTCCGCAAGGAGAGCTTTCACTGTATTTGGGCGTAGTTTTAGATCCTCAGCTAAATTTTTCATTGCATGTTGATTATGTTAGTAAAAAAATTGGGAAAAAATAGGATTTTTTAGGCGAATATCTGAAAGTCTTAGTCACTGGAGTCGTCTTCTTGTATACAATACCATCATATATCCACATTTTAATTATTGTTTTTCATTGTTGCTATCATGCAAAAAAACTGATATTCAAAGGCTATGCGCACTATATTATTTTGTACACGTTATACGCCTATTAATTTAATGATAAAAACCCTCGGATGGCTTTCAATACAGCAAAAGGTTGAAATGTCAAATGTCTTATTTATTTTTAAAACAAAACATCATTTATTGCCTGAATACTTGCAGGAATATCTAATACCGAGCTCCGATTGGCATGCATATAATATCAGCTCGCGTAACACTTTTGACATAGAATTCGCTAGAACATCCCATATGCAAAAATGTCTTTTTAGTGATGGTTTGAGACTATTTAATGTATTACCTACAGAAATTAGAGAAGCGACGTCTATAAATATATTTATTCGTAAGGTTAAGCAATTGTATCTAGATAAAATGGCATAATATATGTACTTTCTGTGTTAAGATAACTGTATGTCATTATCTCGAATTTGCTATTGTTGCATTTACTGTGGTTGCAGTTACTATGATTTTAAGGGAATCTAGAATTACTGTTATTTTGTTTATTACTTGAGTAAGACACTATTATAAACTATAGGAAGTGGCTTTAGGGCTAAGAATAATAAACATTTCATTTCATTTCATTTCATTTCAATAGGCACTTACAAGTTTTTTGCCTAAAAATTGGCAAAAATGAGGTTGTTTGCAGTAGACTTGAACAAAGAATGGATTTTGTGACATGGGCGAACGAAAGGGCACAAAATTTCACATGGAGGGTTGCTCTTAATGTAAAATCTGCTGTATTCAGATATGTTTATTTCAAAATTTCTGTTATTTCAAAAATTTTGAATTGTCGAAGCCGCGGGTAACAGCTAGTAAAGAATAAATTGTTAGCGAGAGAATGGGGACAAAGGTTTACCGACACAGTAAAAGCTTAAAGTCACTTGTCAGAAATTTAAAACTTTTTCTCTCGAAAGGACAGGTCCTTGATATTAAAAGCAATTGCCCTCTCTGTGCGAAGGAATGAATCGGAAGGAAAAGCGGAATTAGATTTTCTTTATCTGAGTAGCAAAGTTCGGCTATATAACTTGTTGAGCTGGCTCAGCTGCCTGCCCATCAGCACAATGCTTTAATATTCATCCTTTCCGAGGAGGATTTTTTCGAAGAAGAAACTTCCCGGCCGTTCTGGCAGACGGCAGGCAGCTAGCGGCGGCCCTCCACAAACTTTCGGGCGCAGTTAAAATGAGTTTTCTCCACAGTTAAAAACTTTTTATAACTCTTGAGCAAACTTTCCCGATAGATTTTCGCTCGTCGACGGAAGTTTCCCCATCACAACATCAAAGTTTTATTAATACAGTTACAGTCTGGAGGAGGGACAGAAATAAAGTCAGGGAGAGATAGAGAGAGAGACGTTGGGCGAGAAAGATGGAAGCAGGGAGGTTTCATGGGCGGAAGGTTGGCTACGGTGTGAGGTTGAATAGAACAATGTGGAGCAGTATTTATAATGCAATATACTTACGGTTAAAGGGACTTCAAAAACTCGAAAACTTTCCGTAAATATGGGTCACAAAATGTAAGGTATTGAAGTCATTTACGAAATCTGAAAAAAATATAGGATGTTTCAAATTTGACCCTCACCATTGGGACCTCGGAAACTGTAAGAGATGTAAAGCCGCCTGAATGCGGGCAAAGTTGGCTATTTCGGTAATCAACAAAATGCCGATAAGAAAGTTTCGAAATTCCAAGTACGTCCGTAGAGAGACTGAAAAAAAAACGAATTTTCCCAAAATCGGTTTAATTTTTTCCTGACTTTTTTTGTATTGGAATTTCAAAATACATTGCACGCTAACGTTGCCACTTTTTCTTCTCTACAAGATGGCATAATTAGAATTTCAATATGACGTTTCGTCTCTAGTCCAGAATCAACTTTATTTTTTCTTATGAACGGCATATTCGATTTTTGCACAGATGAATAAAGTTATTAATACTGATTCCAAAAATGTATAATACGTCATACATACAGCGATGCATTTCCTTAGTTGGTCATGTCTTTCTTGTTCAATGAAAATTATATGGTGAAACCTGAACACAAAATGAAAATTTTATTAGATATAATAATAATTATAAATATGTCCGTTATTTTCTTATTCTTCTTCTCTACTGTTCACTGCTCGATTTATTTCTCTTCCTCTCGGTCTTCCAAACTCTGTTGCTATGTTCCTTTTTTGATCTGGTACGACACAGATGAAATCTGATAATATCAAGGCCTTCCTAGGGAACTTCTGTTTTTCTGGAATAACTAAGGTTTGGCAATGCCAATGTATGACATGTTATACATTTTTGAAATCAGATTTGAAGATTCTCTCTATGCCAAGGAAGAAAAAGCTTTGCAGTTTTTGAAAGTCGGTTCAGTGGCGGCAGAGAAAAAGGCAAAATCGATAAAATAAATATACCTAAAACTTCTTTTTTTAAATTAACTCATTTTTTTATGTCATTTTACTTTACGTTCCCAAACTCGGTAGTAACATCTCACACATAGATTTATCCACACATTTGCCCTTAAAACTTGATGATAGAGAAATGCTTTCGATATGTGTCACTGCTTCTGCTGTCTGGGATCATCAGTGAGTGTGCCGGTAAAATAAAATAAAATAACGCATAGACAGCTTCGCAATTCAGAGTACTTCCGAAGATAAAGAAAAGAAACTATTTTTATTGCTTCGTGGAAATATTTGAGATGAGATTTCAAAATAAAAAGTATATTAGAATTTCAATATGACCTTTCGTTTCTTGTCTTCAGTCATCAACTTTATTTTTTCTTATAGACGCAATATTGAATTTTTACACAGGTAAATAGAGTTGTTTTTAATTCTGATTACAAAAATGTATAATGTCATACATTGGCATTGCCTAACCTTAGTTATCCCAGAAAATCAAAATTTCGTAAGTAGGCGTTGAAATTATCAGATAGTACATATATGTTTCATAATATCATCAACCAAGCATTCCTTCAGTTCTTATGAACTAGGTATAGGTGAGCAGCCCGACTTTATTATAATATTGTATATATTTATGATGACATGTGTCGGATGCTCTGGGAGTAGTTGCAGGTGTGCCCCAGCGATCAATACTGGGTCCTTTAGTATATTGTCTATACATCAAAATTTCCAAAATCTTTCAAATACTCAGAACTACAGTTATATGCGGATGATACACAACTTCTTTATTCGTTTCGCCCAGATGAAGTAGATGAAGGTTGTCATCGAATATGCTCTGATCTCAAAAGTATCTCCGATATCTCCAAACAGCACTCCTTGTACCTTAACCCTGATAAGTCCATTTGGTACCAAAAAAACGAGAAATCTTCTTACGAACAGAATAAATATTAATATCAATGGCGTTACAATAAATAGGCAAACTGAAGTAAAAAATTTAGGTGTACTTCTTGATGAGGACCTGCGTTTTAAAAATCACAAACTGTATTAGAAAGGCTTTCAGCAACCTGAACAGTATCTATGGCTATAGAGATTTGTTGAATATGAATACCAAAATTTTGTTAACAAATGTTCTTGTGCTATCACATTTTAACTTCTGTGACGTTCTGTATAGTAAGTGTATAGACCAAAATGATGCTAAAAGAATACAAAAGGTTCAAAACTCGTGTTTACGACTCATCCATGGAATTCGACGTAGAGAAGGCATTTCACATAAGTTAGTAGAAACAAGCTGGCTGAATATGAAAGATAGACGAGAGCTGCATAGCGCATGCTTTTATCATAAGGTTGTAACTATGAAAACTCCTTCGAGTTCATATAATAAAATAACCCTTCGCCAAGATGCACACAATGTAAACATAAGGTCTAAAACCACGATCACACCACCAGCTCATCATACTGCTCTATTTGAAATATCTTTTTCTTATAATGTTTCCAAAATATATAACGCTGTCCGTCAATACTTGAAATCCAAATCGCTATATAATTTTTCAAAATGCTACTTCCATTTTCCGAGATCTCGCTACAATAATTAATAACATCGAATATCTAAATGTTTTTTGTTTTTATGCACATACTTATATTACATATATATGATTATACCTATCTTACATTATACGCTTTTCTCTAATTTCTTTATGTCTTTGTATTCTGTGAATTTTTTCATTTCTTCTATATATATATATTAGTTATTCATGCTTTCAAAAAGGCTATTGTTTGAATATTACTACGGTAACATATACTACTCGTATATCTTTACTTTTAAGCTTTTAAGTTAGTTAAGTAGGTTTGAATGAAAGCTGAACTTCGCCTTTTCCAAGTATCACTTCCATATCTCTGTACCTTGGTACCAACGAATAAAGATGATTATTATTATTATTATTATTATTATTATTATTATGGATTGGAATTATAAAACTTCAAATATCTAAAAAAGTAACCTTGCTATAGTTTATATATTATATATTATAAGGATCATAATGAAAACATTAAAAACAGTATTTTTCCATGTAACTGATCGAAACATTTTGGAGTAGTAAAAGCCTCGGCCATATTGCAGCTTTCTAAACATATTTCATTATCCATCATATCTAAACAGATACATACATCTTGCTTTCAAATACTATTAATTCACGCTGAAGGTTTCATTTAAAATAGTGCTTGTTATAGTCGATAAACGGGCAAATCATCCGAATGTCGTTTAATCGCGCTTTCCAGAAATCGAAATTGGTTATTTAATCTTATAAATATGTGATACACTGTAATTTTTACAGCCCACTATGACAATATCAGGTTTGAAAATGTCAATTTACGGCGTATCAAAATTAAAAATTCTATTCCACATTCCAATTCAATATAGGAGTATAAGACAAAATGAAGTTGAAGATTGGGAATAGAAAGCTGACAAAGTTCATGTGCAATTATAAAATAAAGGAAGATGAAAACTTTGGAAAAATGTATTTCTATTTCGCCTATTTTTGGACATAACACTGAATTGCGAAACTTTCCGTGTTCTATTTTTTAGTTTCGTAAATGCGCAACCTCGTTCCCATACAACGGACGTTCCCGAGATCATAATGGTGACAGCCAAATTTGAAATATCCAAAATATACGTTGTGAGTCTTAACAAGAAACAAACGGCTTCGTATATGATTTTATCCATGGAAAACATTGCACTTATTCTGATCGATTCCCTTGTGGGATACTTCCTGCTTAGACTCAAACCTGTATATAGTTGTAGTCACCGCTCATGGCGCGTCAAAGTAAGACTACCAGTACCCCTTTATATATCACCATCTCTCTCATACATATGAGCCCCTTCCGATTTCAGTTGGCCCAACTATTGGAATCTTAGTTTTTTTCTTATCAAACACAAATAATAAAAATGTAGCAGGGTGTTATAGGTTTAAAATATTAACAATGAATATTTTGATAATATATACATAGTAGAAAACACCAACTTTATCGCTCCCTAATCAAATTTGCAACATACAAATAACACATGTTGCAATTACAGCAAAAAAATTAAGCATTCCATGTCGACTGTCTGAAGAGCAAAGTGAAATTTCCAGCAACCATTATGGTCTGGGCAGTATGTCATTAAAAGGAGTAGGAAAACTTCATTTTATTGATGGACATGTTGATACAAACAAATATTTGGCAATTTTAGAAGAATCGCTTTTACCAGTGATGGAAGAATGTTTGACATCCGGCCAAGATTTTGTGCAGCGGGCCATACCTCAAAAAAAGGCTATAAAATGGATGGAAGAAAATAATGTACCACTTTTGAAATGGGTTTCTAGCAGTCCAGATCTGTCACCTATTGAAACTTTGTGGCACGAGATGAAAAAGGTTCTTCTAGGACAACATCCTGCTCGTACAATCACCGAACTGAGACAAAAGCTTCAAGAAATAGTGGGATTGTTTTACACCAAATTTTTGCCAAAACTTGGTTAACACTATGCCCCAAAGAATTTCAGCGGAAGTTCGGCCCTGACCGAAATTGCCTTGTTAGCTATACAGCGAACCTCTACAAATTTTAACAATTTAGTAGAGAAAATCAAACGAAATTTTTCTGCAACAGCACCAGTGCAACAGTTTAAGCCTATACGGACACACTGTGAGTACATACTCAACCTTTATCTGATTAATTATATCAGGAATCGAAATAAATAATAAACCGTACAGCAGACTCGTGCAGCACAGCATAGTAAAAACTCTCCAAAACAAATAGTCTCGAGGAGTCAGGTCCGTATCGAGAAATGATACGACGGCCACCTGGAGCGATTATAGAAATTCAATAATGGCATCCGTTGAACACCAAAATGCATCCCAAAATGTCACAACATCTCAATCATACTCCAACGTACTGACTCAAAATACATTCAGATATCCAAATAAAGATCAAGCAATAATATTTAATTCTAGTAATGGAACTAGACTGCAGGACTACTTACTCAAACTTGGTCCAATAATCAGCCCTAAAAATATACTTTTTTGTTCTAGAATTTCGAATAACAGAATTTGTATATACTTAGCAAGTAAACATATAGTCGATAAATTTCTAGAAAATCCTGGACAAATAGAACTCAATGGTGAGATCATAAAAGCACGCAGACTAATAACACCATCCGATCGACTAGTAATTTCGAATGTGAGTCCTACAGTCCCACACACAGTTATAAATGAAAAATTATTACAAATTGGCCTGAAACTAGTCTCACCACTTACTTTTTTGAGAATTGGAGCTCCATTGCCCGAGTATAGCCATATACTCAGTTTTAGAAGACAAGTATATATTGAACCCAACCAAAATTCGGCAAATCTCCCAGAGTCACTAGAAATAACGCATGATAACATAACCTACCGCATTTTTCTATCATTAGACAGCCAAAAGTGTTTCAAATGGAATAGACAAGGACATATAGCTTCCCAGTGCCCATTTTCTACCCAACTGCAAACAAACATAATAGAAACACCACCACAGTCTACCAATCAACTGGAAACGGCAAACACTCAACAAGTAAACGAGCAACAAATAACCACAGCATCAAGTGAACCAGCAACATCTCAATATACAACCAACACACAAGAAGCAGAGGTTCAAAGCCATATCAAACCCATTCAAACAGAACAACAAAACACAGTTGCATTACATGATTTAACCTGTAATAACCAAACGGATACACAAACCAGCACATCCTCCAAACGAAATTTCTCAGAAGCAATTTCGCCGACCACACCAATACATGATCCCTCATCAGACCTCACAAATTCCCCTATATTTCCAAAACCCAAAAACACAAGAATAAAGAAACAAAAGACAAATAGTCAGCCGTCATATATCTCTCAAGAGGCATATGAAGACGTTAAAACATTCATAGATGCCCAAACCCCTGCTTTTACCTTGAATAGTGACCAATTCAAAAGCCTCCTAGAAAACACTCACGGAACCCATGATATAATGAGCATAATCCAAGACTACACAGATGACACTAAAGGGCTCATTGAAATGATACTACTGGTGTACCCTCACATAGCAGATAGAGCAGTGAAAAACAGATGTACTAGACTACGGAAAAAACTAGAACGATATACTGACAATAACATTAACGAATGTCTCAGCGACACCTCTTCAATGGACTCCACAACATATTAAATTATATACTATGTTCATTGGTCTTAGGTCGCTTTTACAATGGAATCTAAATGGATACCACAGCCATTTAAACATGTTACATAAACTCATCTCAGATCAAAACCCTGACATAATTTGTTTACAAGAAACTCGATTCCACGAAACAAAAACACACACGCCAAAACATTACAGGGGATTCTTTAAGAACCGCAATGATAGCTCTAATTATATAGCTAGTGGAGGTGTTGCCATTTATATCAAAAGTAGCATAGTAGCCAAGCCCATAAACCTTAACACTCAGCTAGAGGCAGTCGCAGTCACAATAGAAGGCTCTCAGAATATTAGCATTTGCAATATATACATACCACCCAATTATCACTTAGATACAAATGAACTGGAGGCACTTCTCCGACAAGTACCATCACCTCGAATTATCCAAGGTGACTTTAACGCCCATCATCACACTTGGGGATCAAGAAGAAACAATACTCGAGGAAAAATAATAAAAGATATTTTGGATACAACAGATCTTAATTTGCTAAACGATGGTACTGAAACAAGACTTGATCTAGGAACTGGAACAACATCAGCAATAGATTTGAGCTTAAGGTCGACAAATCTTGTAACCCGTCTGAACTGGAGCGTATTAGATGACCTGTATGGAAGCGACCATTTTCCTATAGTCATATCTAACCCAGGAGAATTGAACAGTGATTCACTACCTGAAAAGTGGAACCTGAAAAAAGCAGACTGGATACACTTCTCGAAATATATAGAACACAATTTACACAAAACTCAAATAAAAGAGAACATTGATGAAACAATACACGAGTTCAATAATATTATTATAAATGCAGCACACACCAGCATTGGTAAAACTAAACCAGTTATGAATAAAATTCCTGTTCCATGGTGGAACGAAGAATGTAATACAGCAATCAAGGCAACTAAGCAAGCAGTAAACAAGTTTAAAAGAAACAGAACTATCGAAAATTTGATAGAACTTAAAGAAAAACGAGCACAAGCTAAGCTAACAACAAAAAAGAATCAAAAAGACTCCTGGAGGAATTTTGTTGGCAGTATAAATAGCTCAACACCTCTAGCGACAGTTTGGAAAAAAATAAAAAGTGTAGCTGGAGCCCCATCATACTCTCCAATCAGATGTTTAAAAGAAAACAATATAACACATACAGATAGCAGAAGAATAGTTGAAGCACTCAGTAAAACTTACCATAAAAATTCTAGCAACCAGAATTGCAATCAAGAATTTCTAATACATAAGACCAACGTAGAAGCAACACAAATATTAATCCAGAACAACCAAGACCCAATGAACAAATTAATTTCTGAGCACGAAATGGAGGAAGCACTTAACGACTTAAAAGAAACTTCTGCAGGACCTGATGATATACCCTCCATATTTCTGAAACAACTCCCAGCAACAGCAAAACAACACCTACTAAATATATATAATAAAATATGGACTGAACATATTCCCAAATATATGGCGTCAAGCATTCACTATACCTATACTTAAGCCTAATAAATCACCTCTCGTACCAGAATCATATCGACCGATATCCTTAACATGTGCTATGTGTAAATTACTAGAAAAAATAATAAACAAAAGGCTGCTGTGGAGTTTAGAGAAAGGAAATCGTCTAATAAACGAGCAGTCCGGATTCAGACAAAATAGATCCACTATAGATAATATCATCGACCTTGATACACATATACACGAAGCTTTTAGCAACAAGCAACATTGCCTCGCAGTATATTTCGACATGAAAAAAGCATTTGATACTACATGGAGGAGAGATATAATCTCAAAACTACAATCATGGGGATACGATGGGAACATGATTGCCTTCATTTCCAATTTTCTGAAAGATCGAAGTTTTCAAGTCCGGTCGAATGGAGTTTTGTCTAAGCCCAGATCACAGGATAACGGTATTCCTCAAGGATCGATCATCAGTCCAACGTTATTTCTAATTGCTGTCAACGATATATCGAATCACATAGAAAAACCAATTCACGTACGAATATATGCGGACGACATGTTAATATTTGTAAGAGGTAGAAACCTAACAACCAATATTCACCTGATGCAAAAAACAATACAAAATCTAGAACAGTGGTCAGAACGCTCCGGATTAACATTTTCACCAGAAAAGACAAAGTACATCATATTCTCGAAAAAAACAATTGAAGGTGGAACACCATTAAAACTAAATAATATAATACTAGAACAAGCAAGCGACATAAAATTTCTAGGACTCATATTTGACCAGCGGCTGACATGGAAGAAGCACATTACATACTTAGTCAAATCGTGCGAGAAAAGGATGACCGTTCTAAAATACTTATCAAACAGACACTGGGGAGCTGAGGGTGAAACACTCTTGAGCATATACCGATCAGTAATACGATTAAACTAGATTATGGTAGCATAGTTTACGCTTCAGCTAGTCCTACTGCCCTCAAATCGCTGGATAGTATACACCACCGAGCAATTCGCTTGATACTGGGAGCATTCAGGACAACACCTATCCAAAGTTTATATTGCGAATCTGGGGAACTATCATTGAATGACAGAAGAAAGATATTGAGTTTAGCATACGCCACCAAACTTTCATCTAACAAAAATATACCGGCCCACAGGAACATGATGCAGGCTAATACACATATAAGTACAAGCAACACCAATACAGTACACGGAAAGTCATTCTTCACGAGAACCATTAGATATTTAAGGGATATTAGAATCTCCCAGCTTGCTGGTATAGCACCGGAAACTAACACAAACATTCCACCGTGGATTATAGATAAGCCAAATATCAATAAAGAACTGCTGAAAATAAATAAGACAGAAACTCCTGGACCAGTAATCATTCAACATTTCCAGGAAATACTTCATAGGTATGAAACATATGAAGAAATATATACCGATGCATCTAAAATTGACAACAAAGTAGGTTCAGCTGTTGTGACAACTAGCAACACCCTAACAATTAAACTACCAGACGCAGCTACAATTCTAACAGGAGAATTGCACGGACTACTAGAAGCAATAAAACTTATAAGAGATAAGCACATTCAAAAATCGTTGATTATAACGGATTCGCTCAACTCCCTTTTGCTTATCGAAAAGATATACACAAACAATCATCTGACACATCAAATTAAAGAAATTCTATATGCATTGCAGTTGGAGAATAGCAATATAGTCTTCATATGGGCGCCTTCCCACGTAGGAATCAAAGGCAACGAAAAAGCCGACAAATACGCAAAAATTGCAGGAAACCTTAATGATCCATCACACGTAACCATTCCAGCTTCAGACATCAAGGTCTTTCTGAGAAATAAATTCATTGAAAACTGGAATATCAACTGGCAAAACCATCCATCGAAGCTACTCGAACTGAAACCTAAATTAGGACCATGGACTACAGTGACAACAAACAGAAGACATCAAACCCTGATCACCCGACTCCGTCTAGGACATACCAGAGCTACACATGAATACCTCATCACCCAAGGAGCAGAACCTATGTGTGAAATATGTGAAGTGACACTGAGTGTTAAACATATACTGGTGCAGTGCCCTTTACTAGACTTTTATAGAGTTGACTGTAACATTTTATCCTTAACTCTAGAAAACATCTTAGGACCAAATTGTAACGTATACAACTTACTTCGCTTCTTGAAACAAAATAACTTATTGTACAAACTGTGACACTATAACCATCGCCGCTAATGGCCAGTAGGTCGATGCGGTTAAATAAATAAAAAAAAAAGAAGAATTTCAGCCGTAATAAAAAATAAAGGTGATGTTACCCAATGGTAATCTTTCAATTGTTACTTTGTTAACTTCGCGCATTTATTCGCACATTGTTTATTTGTTCAGATGTTCTATTAGGTATAGGTATAAGTGATTTCAAATATGTATTTTTTACGACTAGAGTGTATCTAAAATGTTTTTGAGAAAATAAATTGTTTTAGAAGTAAATAGTTTCGTCATGTTTAGTTTGTAACGGCATATTTTGTTACAAATCTTGAAGTGGGCCAACTGTAGTGGGAAGGGGCTCGTACATGCACCCCTGAGTTTGAACGTTTGTTCAGCTCGTGCTAAATTTATTAGAGTATTTCCAGGAAGAGTATGAAAACAGCGGTCCCCTGTTACCCTCTTCATGCGTATTGGAGAGAGTAGCAGATGCGCTGAAGATTAAGGTCCGCCCATGATACGGAGACTCGATCTGTTTACTTATTTCATATGGCGTTGATGACGTAACCGCCAAGAACGGTGTCTACAACTATACCTTGTATTTGCGCGTTCTATAGTAATTACCTGTACGACGGCCGCTAGTAACATATCTCTAAGCATTGTTCTGCAGAGGGCTCGTGCACCATGTAGGAGGTAACGGTATAACGATTTTGGAAACATTCGATTTCTTTCGTATATCTGCGAAAATACTCGGAATTGCGAAACTGTCTATGTGCTCTCAGTTTCCTAAATGTGCATTTAACCGACTTCGAATCTCTTACTGTTTCCAATATCCCAATACCGAATTAGAAACACGCGGAATAGTGTGAAACTTAAGCTACTGCTGTGATAATACGATAGATTCAACTTTTTGTCCGCTTTGGCACCGTTTCGTATATTCAAAAAATATTCTAATAGCACCTCTCTAGATACTATGTCAACCCTTTTTCGCAACACCCATGGATCAACTAGCTTCATCTAGTCAAAGCGAACTGTAGGTGGTGTTTTTCTCTTGTTTCTGCAGAACCTGCCCCGACGGACCGACCGTCGACGTTCGACGTTGAAATGAAGTTAGTTCAAATTATGTAATGAGGTAATTTCTCGACTTTGCTGAAATTACTTCAGAGTTCGCCATAATAGACAACTTGTACTGCCCCGGACATAGTTATTTAACCGGCACGGAATATCTTTTGCTCTGGATTTCGCTGCTAAAAGCAGATTCCGCAAGCTTGTCCGTACAGAGCAGTCGTTGCTGGATTCGTGCTTTACTAAGGAATATTTTGTGCGTTATTTAGGCCCGTATCGTCAGGCGTCCCTACAATTGTAGGACGCCTTTATGGCCTCCTTGACTGTCATAGTTTTCTACTTCTCCGTGTCAGCGCTCTATTTTGAGGTTATGTCACAAACATCTATTTGCATCAAATTGTGCTTGCTTTTGAGTTATATCATGTTTTATCAGCCTGAAATTTCATACAATTTAAAAAGAAAACATATCTTTACAATAGGAGAGCGCTGACGCTGACACGGGACAAGTGTAATCTAGAAATTTTTGAAGGAGAAAAAGCAGTATGACAATCAAGGAGGCCATATAAACACGCCCTACAATTGTAGGGACGACTGACTATACGGGCCTTAAGTATAGTTCATTCTAATCATGAGATATTTTTATGGTTAGAAGTATTGCTAGAGCAACCCTTGAATTAGAGAGATATAACTCTTCATGCAATTTCGTTTGTTCTCCATTAACACTGACTCAGGAGTGACCTTGCTCCTATTTCGACTCTTGAGTAAAGTAACGAGGTTTTGTTTCCATGGCCAACTTATTAGTTAGGATTCAACTTCTAATTTCATCACTGTTATTCGCAATGATAACACTGGACAACAAATTTTAGTTTTTTAATTGTATCTTGTGGGAAAAGTGCACTTCTTTGTTAATTTTGGGGCGCTGAATCCAAAAATGACAGTGAAATAAAAAAATTAGTTGCGGTTTAGAAGAAAAACTTTTTATTTTTAAGGATATATTAAAAAAAGTAACAAGATTCATATACTTATAAGAATCACTATATGCGCTGTCTTTTTGCTGTTCTTTCATGGATCGTTTCTGGAGCATCTCTACCAAGAGTCCAACAGTAGTCTGCAAGCATGGAAGGATTACACTTTCCCTGGTACCTTTTTTCCATTGTTGAAATATCCTGATGAAAACGTTCGCCGTGCTCATCACTTACGGCTCCGCAATTATTGTCAGGAAAAAAGTCCAGGTGTGAGTGTAGGAAATGTATCTTAAGAGACACATTACAGTCCATCTTTTGATACGATGACAGCATATTTTTGACAAGGGTTTTATAGTTGTCAGCTTTTCTATTTCCCAAGAAATTAGTGACCACCAGACGGAAATCATTCCAAGCAGTTTTTTCAATACCTGTTAAAGTGTTTCAAACTGTGTATCTTTCAAAATATTTCGAATCTGTGGCCCAACAAAAATACCTTCTTTAACCTTTGCCTCACTTAGTCTTGGAAATTTCTGACGCAGGTATTGAAAAGCTGACCCATCTCTATCTAATGCCTTGACAAAGTTTTTCATTAGGCCCAACTTGATATGCAGTGGTGGTAATAAATTTTTTTTCGAATCTACTAATGGCATATGCTGTACATTTTTTTGACCTGGCTCTAGGAATTGACGAACAGGCCAGTTTTGTCTGGTGTAATGAAGTGCCTTTGCCCGACTGTCCCATTCACACAAAAACAGCAAAACTTTGTGTAGCCTAGCTGCAGCCCAAGTAAAAGTGCAACAACTTTCAAATCACCACAAATATGCCCTTGGTGCTCATCGTATTTTATGCATGTCAATAGGTACTTCATATTGTCATATGATTCTTTGATGTGAACTGCATACCCTACAGGAAGAGATGGTAAAATATTTCCAATATGCAATAACACTGCCTTTAAACTCAATGTTGAACTGTCTATAAACAATCTCCATTCTTCTGGGTTATAGTTTATATTTAAAGCCGCCAGTAAGCCGTTAATGTTACTGCAGAAAACCACGTTATGCTCCATATTGAAAAATGGTTTTAAGTCTTTGTGGCGTTTACGAAAAACACATACCGAAACATCGTCTTCTAACAAGTTCCACTGCTGCAGTCTGGATCCAAGTAACTCTGCCTTACATTTTGGAAGTTCTAAATCTCTTACAAGATCATTCAATTCTGACGGTTGTGGCATGACGTGCTCGGTGTAAAATCAGGATCTCTTGACGTTGATGGTATATCTTCTTCCTGACGAATCACTCGATCGCCATGATCTGATTCGTTTTCTGATTCGCAAGTGTAGGATTCTGGGGGTTTTGGAATAGGATTTTCGTCACTGTGAGGCACAGGTCTCATCGCAGATGGTATGTTTGGGTAGTTAATAACCGATTTTTTTTCTTGGACATACCTGTGGCTTGTCCAACACAACGTACCATGCAAAAGTAACAATCATTAATATGATTTGTAGGGTCTCTCCAAACCATTGGGACAGCAAAGCGCATAGACCGTTTTTTGCCATTAAACCAGCTCCTCAGACTTGAAGCACATGTATTACAGCAGATGTGGGGTGCCCACTGTTTGTCTTGATCACCTAGTTTACAACCGAAATAAAGCTGATATGCCTTTGTTATTAGTGGAGTAATAGACCGTCTCTGAGACGCAAAAGTCACATCACCACACACGTAACAAAACTGATCTGGATTGTTTACACACTTTAGAGACATCTTGCATGAACGCTGTCAGCCAACTGAGGAAAAATTGGCTAATATAAAACAATATAATGTACACGTATGTATAACGTAACACAATCATGCCGATTACATCATCTTTCCTTGTCGAATATAAAAATATAGCACGTGCATTCTTGTGAATTACAGTATATTAACACTGTCACAGCAGGAACACATATAATTACCGTATCTCTAAAACTTGAACTAATATTGAAAAAATAAGTTTCATTCCGGTTTTAGCACATTAAAAATAGTAATATTTTGTTGATTTTATTTAGGATATTTTTTGGCTGTTGATCAGTGTAATTTGAACACCTGATCAAAGTATCACAATTATCATAGCATATCATATTTATTATAGGAATGCGACATAAAAGTAACTGCAAGAATCGAAGATCAGTTAGACTCAGCTCCCTGCATCTTCTCCAAAGCTACTTCAATGTGTTCCACCTACCTGTTCAGTTCCTGTTGTTTCCTCAGATCTTATTTTTTTTTTTTTATTTATTTATTTATTCCCAACAGGTATCACCAAATTATAGAAAAAAATACAAGAAAAAGTTACATAATTAGCAACAGCGGTAACGCCAAATACAATAAAAACTTAAAAAAAGAAAAAACTCTCGCTGACAAAGGTACCAGTCTCTGTAACACTTCATAACAAAGTTGTCACTATCACAAAATAAGTCAGAGGAACTGCAAACAGAATTGAAACATGTTCAAATCATATTTCCCGGAGATCTAGACTTTAAATTAGTATTACCAATAACCGTATAGAAAGTGATTTGAACACGATTTCCCAACCTAGTCACACGAAAATCAAGCTTACTTAATATGAATGAACAATCAAATTGATTGTGTATGGTTTTGTACAAAAGATGTAGCGCTGATATTTCGCGTCTAAGATGCAATGACTCTATATCAAAAATGTTTAATAAAATAAAATGGTCGAAACCTCTTTCAGGATAATTGCCATAACATTTGTACATATTCAATACTAACCCTTGAATCGTTGTAGATTGGAAACCAAATTAATGAAGCGTATTCCAGCTTAGTTTTAATAAATGTAAAATATAAAAGCTTTAGAGTTATGTATGTTTGAAAACCCTGACCAATTCCTTACAAAAAATCTAGCATCTTAATCGCTGAATTCACCATTTGAGTGATGTGATCCTTGAATGTCAGCTTGGCATCGAATACAACACCCAAATGTTTGAACGTTTCTGTTCGTTCGAGCACTTTGCTTCCTACTAAAACACAGAACTTTACACTTTGATACATTAATCGTAAGAGAGTTTCTGGAACACCAAGAGTGCGCCAAGTTCAAGCTGTTTTGAACAGAGATACAGTCGTGATAGCTCTGAATAGCATAAATTTTTAAGTCATCAGCATAAAGTAAATGCATACCAGGCAATTCCACCGACAGATCATTTATGAACAACACAAAAAACAAAGGACCTAAATTGGATCCTTGGGGCACGCCAGATGTTGCTGTATAAGAATTAGATTTAAAACCACCAAACTCGACGTACATATTTCTATCAAATAAATAGGATCTGATAAAAAATAACCTCAAAAATCTTACCAAAATTGCAAAGTATCGCAATCTGCGTTCTATCGCCACTTTTAAAGACAGCACATACCTTGGTCATTTTCCAGATACGATAGTAAGAGCATGTTAATATCATATTGTAGATCATGCAAAGCGGTTTCGCCAATACATGAATGCAATCCTTTATTAAACTTTGTAAAAGCTCGAGGCGACGATTGTTTCTCGCAGGTTGTATTTTTGTTGAGATTTAATAAGTCGACTAGCAGAGGTTATTGGTCCCTATTACTTAAGTGTACTTCCTATTTCCTCCTCGATTTGGCTATTCGTCCGCTTTCGGATGAAAATCACAGTGAAGCAGATCTAGAATGGTCCTCCATGCTTCAGGTAAAAGCTCTTCATTACTCCTGTTACAGACACTCATAAACTGTCTTGTTTTGAGAACAGTGTTCAGCTAAAATATGAGTATTTATTTTTGTTTCAGTTGTGGAGTCTATACTACGAGGAGAAAACGTTGGTATAACACCAAGAAGATCAAGATCATCAGCCCTTCTTCACCAAACACAGTCGCAACCCTTGCATCAGGTAAGTCATGGAAAGAAATTTATTAGAATTTTAAGGCCAAACATGGGACAGAGTCATGGAACATGTCAGTGGCCATGTTTACACAGTGGGTGCCAAACCACAGGATCGTGCTCTTCCGAGCATTGGGATCCCACCGTTCCAAGAAACTTATCCTGTGGTTCCGATGATTTGACCGAATGAAAGCACATATTTTAATTTTTGTTTATTGTACGACGTCCAGGCCACCATGAAGGCCTTCTTCAAGTACAAGGACAATTATTAATGACGGTATATTTTTGTTTATCTGTCTTCCAGGTGACAGTTCATTTACTGTTTATTTTTTTCATTTCTATACAGTGTGTTGCAACAATAGATTGAAAATGAATCATTACAATTTTGAAAAAGCAACAAGCGATCATGTCACTTTTTTGATGTCCCCGAGAACTCGAAAAATCCACCCGGAACTATTGTCGCTACACGCAGGACATAAAAAAAAAATTGAAAGATATGTATATGGTCCGGGACAAAATAATCCACCCACATTTTCTCCTTTTTAACAATTTTAACAATTGATACATTTTTTGTATAATACGTAGTTCATTCTGGTATAACAATAACACATTTTCTCTTTAAGGAGAATGAATAAATATTTTGGGGTGGGACAGAAAGATAGCACATAGAAGAATAATGATCGAATTCTTTATTAAAACGCAATGAAAATAGTACAAATTACGATTTGATACACTGCATACGTGCCACCTTCCTCTAATGGAGTAATCATACGATTTGGAAGCAAATAATAATAATAATAATAATAATAAATGGGCTTTATTTCGTGCCTAAGTAAAAGTACAAAAAAGGAGAAGTGTCGCTAGGATTAGCGTTTTTCAACTCAACCTTTGAAAGAACAGAAAAATATATAATTAAAACATTCCACCAATAAAAATATATCCATAATTCTCAATAATTACTAAATAATTAACAACAACAAAAAAAGAACAATTACAAGAATAGTCCATATTTCCTCTTTTTAAAATTAAATAATGATTTTTTGTAGACAGCCTAACATATTTCTATTCCTTCTATTCAGTTGATTTATGTGACTACATCATGTTAACTTATTATGCAAATATTGTGGTTGTTTGGTGGCTAACACCTTATGTGTGAGTGTCAATAAGTGAAGCGTTTGCATGCTTTTAATCTGCAGAATACCAAGTTCCTTAAATTTATAAGAAATATGATCAAACTTTCGTATTCCGCAAGAAAATCTGACGCAAGAATTCTGAATACGCTGTAATTTGCTTTGTTCACTATATGATAGAGCGGGGCCATATATACTGTCATAACTGATCTTTGATATAATCAATGTTTCACACAGTTTCAGCTATACTGAAGTAGATATTATTTACCTGTGTGGGATAAAACTGCTTCAAAATGCAGTATGAAGCACTACATAACGAATTTACGTGTTTTTTGTATTTTAGTTCTGTGTCAATCCAGAGTCAAAGATTTTTACACTCATTCATTATAGGACGCCGGCAATCATAGATTTTAAGGTTAATTTCCGTTTCGATCAATGCACTTTTGTTTTTTGAGCCAAAAACCATAACTGAAGATTTGGATGGATTAATTTTTAGGTTATACGAGCACGAGACGTCTACTAGCCTTGTTACGAGTAAGTCTTCGTTGACCAATGCTTCTGCTATTTTGAAATATTTGTGTTGAAAACTATAATAAATTTGAGTATCATCGGCATAGTGACGGATTGTGCAATTATGATGAAAATCCGATATATACTAAGTGACATATAAATCAGCATTTTTTTATAGTGGTGGACTGATATATGTTCTTAGTTAGAATGTCCGACAGGTTAGATGCTAGGGAGGGATGTGCTCGTGATGTAAGAAGTTGCTCATTCTCGAGTTAAACTACTTTAAGGTCAGTCAAATGTATATACTAAGTGACATATAAATCCGAACACCCAGTTTAAATGGTTTTATTTTAATAAAATTTTGTACAAGTACTTAATGAAGCATAATAAGTAAATGATAAAAATTTCAAAATGATTGCACTGCTTTAAAGCCCTTTGACCTTTAATAATGTGTGGATGCACCCTGATGTGCTACGCATTCTCCAACGCGCCTAGGCATGCTTCTGATCAGGTGGCCAATGTCCTCCTGTGGTATCTCATTCCAGGCAACCACCAACTCCTCTCGAAGTGCTTCTAGAGTCTAAGGAGGACGTTGCAAATTGAGCAATCTCCTACCCATCATATCCCACACGTGCTCAATTGGGGATAAGTCGGGAGATCTTGGTGGCCAAGGTAACAATGTGACATCATTATGTTGAAGGAAGTCTATTGTGACTCTTGCAACATGTGGTCGGGCATTATCTTGTTGAAAAGTTGGATCTGCCAGGGTGTCAAGATAGGGTAAAAGATGGGCTTCTAGAACTTCGTGGATATAACGCTGCGCGTTCATGTTACCTCTGATGAAGATTAAAGGCGACCTGGAACCATAAGCTATAACACCCCAAACCATAACTCCATGTGATGAACATGTCTTTCAACGAAAAACTGTGGATTCCTCCTTTCAGCACGTCGCCTTCTAACCCTGGCACGACAATCGTGCATGCCTAAACAAAATCGAGACTCGTCACTAAAGACAATACATTCCTGATCCCAGAGTGACCGTTGTCTGCACCACTCAAGGCGATTACGTCGGTGTTCTCGAGTTAAAGGGAGAACCCAGTGTGGCCGGTATGAAAACAAGCCAAAACTTCTCATTCGTCGGAAACACTTCGCATGCCAATAGGTCTTCCGTGTTCTGCAAACCATTCATTTGCAATGGACCTGGTAGTGGAGAAACGGTCCCTTAAGGCCAATAATCTTAGGCGGCGATCTTCACGGTCTGTTGTTCTACGGCGGCGTCCAGTGCCCCTTGCTCTTTGCGTACGGCCTTCTCGAAGCCATGCCTGACAACACCTAACCACAGTGTCTACACTTCTTTGCACTCTAACTGCAATTGCCCGTAAAGAAAGTCCAGCTTCCCGAAGTCCCACTATACGGCCCCTATCAAACTCACTAAGTTGACGAAATCGTACAGGTCTCCGTACTCTAGGCATCGTAACCGATCGTAAAGGATGTCAAGAACCAAAATCCGCCAACGTTGATTCTTTACTGCGGCTGAAATATTCATTTTTAGAGCGTTAGTGAATTAAAAAAAAGCAGTATAAAAACCGGAATGTCCAACTGATAAGGCTGAAAATTTTTTCACTTGTTATTTACAGTAAGATAAATACATTCACCAACTTTTATTAAAATAAAACCATTTAAACTGGGTGTTCGGATTTATATGTCACTTAGTATATATATATATAGACAGAAAAGTAAAGGTCCCAATATGGAACCTTGAGGAACACCAAACTTTATAGCGGTTGACTGTGACATTTTCGAAGCTGTTTTGATTTCTATTTGACAAATAGCAGCTTATTAAATTGACTGCAGCGTCAGTAAAACCATAGTAAGATAGCTTAAGTAGCAGAATTTCAGGTTAAATCAAAATGAGTTTGGATCAACTCTTGAGGGAATTTGGCCCACTCCTCCTGATTTTGTTTATTTCCTGAACGCCTTAAAATTGTCGGCTTCCTTTATAAACACTCTTAGTAAGAGATCCTCATACTTGTTCAATGATATTAAAATCCGGGGACTCTACCCGTTAATCTGTAATTTTGATTTAAAAAATTCTTGTACAATCTTACCCGTGTGGACTGTAGCATTATCTTACTGAAAAAATACATTTTATTTAGGATCAAGTTGAAAATATTTTGTCAATTGGTATTCTATCAATTTTACATAGTCTTGACTGATCATTCGACCGGAAGAAGAACATATCAGTTTGTGATCATAGCCAATGCCACCCCATATCATACCAGTGCCTCCCCCCATTTGACTCTCGGAAAAAACTTTTACTTGTTTCTATATGCCATCATAGTAGTGAGCCAAGCGATCAGAACCGTCGAGACTGATTTTTTCCATCGGTGAATAGGATTTCCTTCCACTGGTATTTCCGTTAGACATTTTCACGGACACACTCCTTCCGTCTTTCTTAATGCGCCGCGCATTTTCTTCTTTTTTGTTGTGAATGACCATCAGAACGTTTTTCACATTCATTTCTACAATAGCTGTTGCAGCAATTTGACGGGCAGCTAATGTAGAGCTAGATGCTGCCCTGAAAATTGCGCGTTTTTGCCTTCTAGTTAAAGCAAAAACGGGCTAGGTCTTACCGGAGATTTCTTCCTCCCATAGCTTTCTGGATACCTCATAAAGTGCAAAACCGCTTTCCTGCTCCTACCAGTATTTTTTGAAATACCGGAAATGCAAAATCCTTGTTTTTATTTGTTCAGCATCATCCGGTGTGAATGAGCTAGTGTTGCACCATTCCTTAGTACGGTGTTTCTCACAGAATGGCATTTCGTGTGTAGACACGGTCATTAATATTTGCAAATTCTATCTAAAACAACACAGCGATGTTAAATCCTCATCCGTTCGTGTCGATGCTCAATAACATTTGGAGGTCAATTGTTATGCCGTTCGCCGACAGCGCTTTGGGGCGGTAAATTCTATCAAAGCACGTTTCACGTGCCTTACTGTGGTAGGTTTCTCTCATTCCTCTTTTTGATTCTCCACGTTCTGTGTCCTCCATGACAATAACAGGATCTCATCGATATAACATAAAGTGACGCAGATATATAAATCTACAAAAGTGGTGTACGTGTACATTCCGCCACGAAGAGGACCTTTCTCATTCATACTGTAGTATAAATTGGAGGGTTATTCGTATCTAGCCTAACGTAACTCTGAAGATGTGTCTCATATAGTGGTGTTAATGACTCGACGGCCAAAGGACGTTACATAATTGAGATTTTTGGCTAGTAACCAACACTTGCAATAATCTTGCCATTTTCTGGGTAAAGCAGATTGTACTTAAATTACAGGGTGTAAAAGTTATTTAAATGGGTGATAGAGGGGGGTTAAAATGACATTTTTTTAGAGACAAGCGACTTTAAAGTAAAATAAAATCGCCGCAATGCCAGTCGCAAATTAAGACGGAACGCAGTGTAAATAAAGATGGAGTTTGTTATTTTTGGCTCCTAGGTATTATTTCATTATTTGATAATGTACTTGTAAAATGCACAATTAGGAAAAACGGACTTACCACTAACTGTGTCAGCGCTTCACCTGGTGTGTGAAAGTTTATTGAACGTATTAAAAAAATCCACTTATAAATAGGGAACACAATTTTCCTACATACATTGTTTTTCATGTTAAAACCCACACTGCATTTTTTTGTATTTAAAGAAGGTGAACAAAATGTCGTCCTCCACTTTCCACACAAGCTTCATTACGACGAACCAAGTTTCTTCTTACTCTACGTCCTCGAAGTTGCCCGTTTATTATTCCAGCCGCATTAAAACTTTTTTCGCGAAGTTGTGCTTCAGTTGTTATTGGACCAGCCCCATAAACCATCCTTTTAAGCTCTCCCCAATACCAGAAATCGCAATGAGGTCAGGAGATCTTGCTGATCAGGAGCATTTCGACCGATCCAGCGATTTGGATAATGTTCATTCAAATGCTGAATGACGCCTCTAAAAATGTGTAGTGGTGCCCCGTCATGAAGAAACCACGAATTCTGTCTCCGTTGTAATGGAATGTTGTCTAAGGTCTGTTCCAAAAGTTCGGGTAGGTTATTGGCTAGAAAGCTAAGGTTTCCTTCTCCTGACAACTTTGGGGGTAACTCGAAAGGGCCAATTACCTGATCGTCAAGAATACCCGCCCAAATATTTATTTTAAAACGTTGTTGGAAATGACCTTCACGAATGGTATGAGGATTTTCTTGGGCCCACGTGTGAGTATTATGGAAATTTAATATCCCGTTTCTGTGCAAAAACCACTGACATAATGTTAGCCTGCGAGGATAGTCTTCTGGTAACAAGGCCTGCACTCGTTATACATGGTAGGGGTAAAGCAAATTTTCCCGAAGGATTCTATGGACTATGTATGGTATGCGATAGTCCTACGCGGCGGCCTAATTCGCGGGTGCTGATATCTGCATTGATTTCCACGATATTTAAAATTTGATTCGAGAACATTGTTAATAAACACGACGACGTACGCGAACAAAAACAAAACAACACGCCCGATGCCCGATAACTAAACACTGTTACCGTTTGCGATCGATTGCCGGTTCGATAAGAGTGATGAAAGACCGACGCGCTGTTGTCATGTGTGTTATTGTTGATACCGAATCACCCTCAAAACGAACTTCCTCAGCCGACCCTTCTTTTGCTAGAATTCTTGCTCTCGATCCTTCCATTTTCATTTTTACCATAAGCTTTTCTAGGATATTCAAGTTTATTACTTCGTCTACCAAGATATGCGGCCAAAGGCGTCTAAAGCCAGTGAAAATAATATAAATTTCGGTGTCATTCGTAGCATTTTTCAATAATCTACTAACTGTGTTTACTCGTATAGCATCAATTTTAGACTCTCTCTTTCTAAAACCATTCTGATACTCTACTACAGAGTTCCCCAAACTTTTTGGTGTCGTAGACGCCTTGCCATCTTTTTCCGCGTTGGGTAGACCCCCTACTTACCTGATATTGATTTCCTGTAAATTTCTAACTGTAGTGAAGTTTAGTGTTAAAAACTTAAAGTAAAAACATGTTAATTTATACATTTATTAATTGAATTTAAATTAAAACTACTCAAAATAAAATTTTGTATCTGTTATGTAAAATATACGTAACATTAAATAAACAGGTGTCTGACCAATAAGTGCCCGCATTGAAAAAAAAAATAAGAGGGATAAAATAAAAAAAAAAAGTGAAAAATAATAAAAAAAAAGTTTTTTACTTAAAATAGTAGAATAAGCGAGTTCGTTTATTAATTATAACATAAACCTATATTCTACAATAATTTCACTGTTAGTTTGATTAAATTCCGCTTCTTATACGTTTAAGTTATCTAAAAATAGGCAAAAAATTAACGAATTTTAGTCTGTACCTATCCTTGAATTTTCAGAATAATTAAAAAAAATATTTTCTATAAAGGGGGTTCTTTAAAAAAATCAATGTGGGCACTTATTCCCAATGCGGGCATTTATTGGTCAGACACCAATAAACATAAAATAAATTATAAATAAAATAACATAAGCAATAAGTCAATATTTTTAGTGAGAAGGATGAACTTGTTGCTTTAATAATAAATTATCAACATGGCGTCAATTTTGTAAGGGTTAGTCTTAAATCTCCTCGGCTAATGATGTCCAGTCTGTTTCTTTTTTTCGTTAGGAGATTGGTAACAGCGCTGAACCCGCTTTCCACTAGGTATGACGATGGAAAGGAAATTAAAAATTTCCTCGCTATATTCCATAATACGGGATAAGTAACGGGTATGTTGTTTTGCAGCCAGAATTGCTGATATCCGTTTTTAAACCGAACCTTAAGTTCATCGTTTGTACTTAGTTCAGTCAGTTCCTCTTGTATTATGACATTCGTTTCTTCTATGTCACTATATGGACTAATTATCGACGGTGGTATTACCATAGTCAAAATATCCTCAAACCTAGATTCAAAAAGAAACTATTGAGGAGTACTCGTGTAATTTTGCATGACTGAATATTTAACTACTAATAACTGAAGTCATGATTGGCGTAATTTATCTATCTTTGCTAACTACGAGTACACAACTAAAATTTAATAAAAATAATGTACTTACTTTTCTCCAGCACTCTCAAACAAAATAACACTGACTCACTATAATTTGTGTGATATACTAACTGTTTATATTTTTTAAAATATTCTCTTAGCACTTTCCTTTTCAAGATTCAGGAAACGATTAAACGTATTTGTCCCACATTCGTATTTATAGAGTGACGAATTGAACAAGTCAGTGCAAGGTAGCGAAGCTCTGAGACTGCGACTCTCAGGTTTTTACAAGTTCAAAATGTATTGCGACCACAAAGCGAATACCAACATCCTACAACTTACACAATTTTATAAAAATATATAATACATTTTTTACATCATAGGTACTTTTATAAATAATGTATATGTTTTGATATTATAAGATATTATGATGTAAGTAAATAGGTACTATCAGTGTATGTGTTAAGATCCACTATCGTGGACCCCCATATTCATTTCATGGAGCCCCAAATTTTTTTTTGCTGACGTAGACCCCTTGCAGGTTGTCATAGACCCCTAGGGGTCGATATAGACCACTTTGGGAATCAATGCTCTACTATCACCCTTTCCATATTATCATTATATCTTCTGCCTAATAAAGAGATTATCCTTGTTCTTAACAAAAAACTATTTAAGAACTAGATTATAATGTGAGTAAAAATACACTTCCACTGATCTTGTAATAGGTAATCTCTGTTTTATGACACTGTTATGCCGTCTTTTTTAACTTAACTTAACTCTGTCGGTGGATGCGAAGACATCGACTCATATGGCAGGTGTAACGGTATACAGAAAGAACCAGACGCGGAGCGTGTTCGAGTCAACTCGCGCCAGCATCGAAGCACGCTGCAAAAGAAAAAGGTCAACAACCCAGTGGCTAAATTTAAACATCTCTAGTGTTTATTTCAGTTGAACAAAGGAGGATTGGTTTTTGTGTCTATTGTCTGCTTGCGAATGCTTTATTGTCTTTAAATTGTGGTATTTAAGCCATAAGTCCACCTGACGCGATCAAGTGACCTCATTTGCAGGAGCATTGGTCTCTCCTCCCATTACATCCTGGTTACATAAGTGTCCTATGTTTTTTCTTGTGTAATTTTTATTTCATTATTATTTGATTTCAAGCCCTTTTACTTTCTATGCGACTACAAAAATATTCAAAAATGAGACATTTTAATCTTCCATTTTTGTCTCGCCGCTAAATGAAACCACATAAATATGTTTGAAATTGTGTCTACCGATGACGACGTTTCGGCTACAATTGTAGCCTTTTTTGTTTATCTGTATTCTACGTGATACTTCGTTTGTATTTACTTCCTACTCTAGGAAGTATTGTAATCGCGAAGAATTTCGAAAATAAGATACGTTTTTTGGATGTTACATGACATGTACATCACAAAAAACCATGTCACTCCGCTAATCCTGGGCCCGTCTATAAGATGGAAAGTACCACCCGGATTTTGATGAATTTTTCACACAAGATTACTACTATACCAAGAACGAGAGAGCTTTGTAACTTTGGAGCATCCGACCACTGACGTTTCCAAATCTCCTGATCATTTGCAGAAATACTTTTGTAGGAGTTAAAAATTGGATGTTGTGGGGGTGGGGAAGGGTATGTCTGATTTTTTGCGTTTGTATTTTTATATGCTTCCAAGTCCGGTAATTCTACGATCAGCAGAGACAACCTACTTGACGTCATTTCTTTCTCACATTACCATCGTTCTGGTACTTATTAGATGTCTATTGACTATTTTTCTCATTTTTGGTTTCCAAATCAACAATTTCCATGCAACAAAACCATGTTTCGAGCACCACACTGTCTAGGTATCTTTGCGGTTGTGCGATCTCGGGGAGAAAGGAAGAATCTTGGTATCCTAGGAGTTTATTTTACTGGTAAGGGTCGTACAACCGACCCGGAAACTCCTTTTCATACGAAATATAGCGCGAGAAAGATTAAGAACGCCCTACGTTTGAATTTATGGCGTTTACCCAGCTTTACTGTTCTTAAGAGAATTGCAAGTCAAATAAGACACAATGGCGTAGAAAATAAGCTTCAAAACGGGGATTTCCTAGTCGGCAAGATCATTAAACTATTGAAGAATGTAAATATTGTCTCACGCCTTGGCCTATTTAATGATATCTCGTTCTTATTTCTTTATTAAATATTAATCAACATATAATCAGAGCTGGTCTGCCAATATGAAAGGTTCTGATAAAATCAAATCTGACCCAGGGCAAATGAGTATCGTTCTTTTTCGCTGGTGTCAAATGAAAAGCGCACACAACACAAATATTATTTGCTTAGGGACGTTCGGAGATTTTCAAACCAGTCCCGGAATTGAATCATAGTAAAACTAAAAATAAAATAAATGTGTTTAAGTGTAATATATACACATCTATTTTTAATCCGCGTGTGAAATGTTATTTCTTTATGAGAAAAAAGTTAAAAATATGTATAGATTCTTTTCCCAAAAATACCACGAACAGATGGACCGGTTGAACATTCGGATGTTTAAAATAGTATTCACCCGCAAAGGAGCTTTTAATAGATCTTCACCATGAACGTCCATCTGACAATTCCAATGTTAGAAAATGAGTGGTGTGAAAAAATGATGTCAAGTAGATTCAATTGAATACGAAAAGAATTGGAGTGAAAAAAAAAATATAGCTGTCTTCTTATGAGCTCATTGTGCCTTTTGCCAAAAAATATTTCAAAAGAACCTCTCAAAAGCCATACTAAACAAAAAAAAACAAGTTTAAACTAACTATCCCGAAAAGAACGGCACGGGTATTACTTATCTTGAAAGGTGACATGTAGATTTGTTTTGACATTGTATTAGTTTTTGTCAAGTCATTGTTGGTTGTCAGGCGGTCCGTGGGACCTTAGCTCTTGGGTCACAGTGTCAGTTTGTAAGTCTGTCTGGTCTGGTAACCCAGAAACCAGACGATTTTAAGGAAAAAAGGGAAGGAAAGGAGAGAAGGAAGAACCAGAGCAAAGGGGAAAAAGAGAATCTTTTAGGATAGGCAGCGTTTAGGCATTGTTAAAATCACTTCACAGATTTTGATATGGTCTAAAAATATTCTATTTTCAAAATGCTCCAATTTTCGTTGTTCTAAGTTCACGAACTAATTTTGATTGCCTACAGTGCGAGCCGCGGCCTTTTGTGCTTGCGAACTTGCTCGACTGTGTAGTCCACTGACTCGCGCAACAGAGGGTTGCTGTGCAATTCTGCCAGGCTATCGCGCCGCTGCGCCTATTGCTTAATGTAGTCCTCTAGGTAAGTGACATCGAGGTCTCTATGAAGAGTTTCGTTAGAGACATGCCGTGGGGCGTCATCAATAGTACGCAACGTCCTGCTTTGCAGAACCTGCAGATTTCGCATGTGTGTTTTGACAGTAAAACACCAAGCCGCACATGCGTAAGTCATTGCTGGTCTTGACCACCTTATCGAGTCGAATCTTGTTAATCAAACTTAATTCTGAACGTTTACATAATAATGGGTATAAAGCTGTCGAAACGTAATTTGGAATTTAGTTTTTAGCGCATCTATATGATTCCGCCAAGTCATCCCTTTGTCCAGAATGACACCAAGATACTTAGCTGAGGATTCCCATGTTATACGAAGTCCATTCATTGAAACTTCAGACGGAACGCAGCGACGTCTTTTTGTACAGTAGATTGCCTGCGTTTTCGAATGGTTAATTTTATTTAGCCACCGATCCGCCCAATCTAGTACTTCCTCCGCTGCACTTCGCAGCCTGTCATGAACTAGGTCACCAGACCACGACTGAGCCACCAATGCAGTATCGTCAGCATAGAGATAGACTTCACAGTTGCTGGGGCTAGGGACGTCATGGATGTACAGTGAGTAAAATATAGGTCCAAGGACCGAACCCTCAGGGATGCCGGCTGTAATCAGCCGTGGTGTCGACAGGACATTGTCAATTTTGATCCGAAATTTTATACCTTCAAGGAAGGAGTAGTTTTAGAAGCCAAAAATGAAAGCCCTTTTGGATTAGCTTATACAGGAGGCCCGCTTGCCACATCTTATCAAATGCTTTTGAGACATCCAAAAGCAAGATGCCAGTACTTTCGTTAAGGGTGAATCCTCTGGTTACTCGTTATACCAGCCTAACCGCCTATAGCTCCGTACTATGTTCAGACCGAAAACCGAATTGCACCTCAGGAATCACGTGGTGATCTGACGAGAAATTCTCAAGGTGGCGAAAACTCACCTTTTCAGCGAGCTTAGACGGAGCTGACAGCAGGTTAATGGGACGATAATCCTGGGGAAATATCGACCCACCTTCTTTGGAATCATTATAACTTCAGCGGTCTTCCACGCGGATGGGAAGTACTGGGTCCTTAGCATGGCATTGACTATTGAAACCAGATAAGTTAAGGACTTTCGCGAAAGCAGCCAGCGTGTTATTAGTGATTTGATCCTCCCCAGGTGCTTTGGTGCAATGCGGGATCTCGGGAGATTCCGCTGATGTGCTAAGCAGATCTTCGGTTAAGAAGCTTCTGAGGAATCTTCTGATGAAGAAAAATCACCAACGGTGGTGCGACTGTCACTGATGCCGTTGGCCCTAAAATATCTTCTGACAGATCTTGCGATGTGTTGCTCATCGTCGAGGTCATTATCAGGATCATAGTTGGGAGAGAACTGTCTTTCCATGGCATCGGCGAAAACTTCAACCTTTTCCTCTGTCCTGAAGACAATGCCTACAGGGCGGTGGATGTGTGGGATTTGTTCACGCTTTCCGTTTTCGAGCGACTTCGTCACCTTCCAGAAAGGAATGCTTGAGCCAAGCATCCCCGCCAGAAAGCCGTTCCATTGGTCATTGCGGGATTTATGAAGAGCATTTATTACTTCATGAACAAGATTCGTCGCTCTGCGAATGTCATCAGGATGACAAAACCTTTTCGCTTGTTTAATTGCAGCCATTTTATCAGAACCTTCTGACGAATGTCTGCTGGCAGAAAAGGCCTGCTTGTCGCTGCACGGGAAGTACAGCTGCACGCTGCAGAGCTTGCTGAACAAAACTTGACCACTCCGCTTGAGCCGCATCTCTACCGCATCTCATCATCTATGATCGGGATATCGGGAGACTCTCTAAGGAGCAACTTGTATAGGTCCCAATCAATGCGTTTCCTTGGAGGGATTGTATTGGTTTTTGTGACATTACGAGTATGTAGGCTTTTCTACAAGATGTTAACTTAGCACTAACTGATGGACACGTTGTGAACTCGTTTTGTAGTTGTACGTATGGAATAAACATGATGAAGCTTCAGTTATCAATGTTTTGTTCTGATATAAAATCTACTTCAGAGGCGGTATTACTGGAGGTCTAAGTTGTAAGTTGTATACTAATCTAGATGGATCCTTGTCTAAAATACACTTACTTGAGATCCACAGCTAGAAAATAGTTGCGCATCCACTTTTTCTTATCCATTCTGGAAATTACGTATGCCAATTTGCTGAATTTCAAAAATGAGAGAAATAAGAAATAATTATATTCACTGGTGACGCGGTGGTGATTTCCCGTAATTCTCAAAGTTTTTTAAAACACCAAAAAAACGTAAAAAAATCGTGATTTATAACTTTGAACATAACCTGTCTTCAGAAAGGACAACATATAAATAACCCATCGGACACAGCATATACTTCATTGGCAGTTTATTCACCAAAGATTTTCTCACCCAACTATGGGTGTAGTTGCGTCATTCCTCCATAGATGGACGCTCACAACGATCCCAGTGAGCAAACGTGGAATGACTGTTTGCACCCTAAAAACTACCTAGTTTGCAAGATGACAATTTTTGGTTTTTTGACGTTTTACACGTTTTCTACATAATGCCCGTGCGGATGTCCAAACGTGGTTTGTTTGTCAATAAAATTAAGTACCATACAAATGACCCCAGTGCATAGCCTAAGGGTGTTAATGATTTTGGGAAAACAACAGGTTGTCGATAATCTGTTTTATCGATGAGAAAAAGCCCCTCAGTTCACATTTTAGACCCTTTGGAATCATTCGAGTATCGTAGGAAGACTTTACCGAGGTTTTCGTGTGTTAGGACCAGAAAATATAAGATAGGCACAGGACGTACTCGTAATAGCTTTCGCGTAAAGGTCTACCTCGTTTTGTTGCGCCGTCTCTGTTTTTCATTGGAAACATTCCAAAATGCACCGTAGATATCACTCGCACGCAAATCGTCACGAAAATAGCTCTACGCAAACCGAACTGAATAGCTTCCTGTGTACTCACGGATGGCTGCTTAATTTCTTTCACCTAAAATTAGATTTTATGTTCTATAAAGCTGCCACTGTGTTTGTTGCCGAAAAGATACTTAAACTACTGGTGAAGTGTATGGGAAGATTTACATATGCTACAGCCTATTTAATATTTATAGGGGCATCGTGTGACAGGAAGTTTAATAAGGAAATATAACCACTATATCCTGATTTAAGAGGCTTGTTTGGACTTCAAAAGCCTAATTAGACTGTATAAGGTGCAAGGTGCTATTCAGCGATTTAGTGAACTGTTGCACAAATTTCATACTTTTTAAAAAATCACTAAATATCTGGACGAAAATATTATTTGCTCTTAAATCTTGGATGATCCTCGTACCTACTTCTGCTCTCCGTATTCACTGACGGGCGTGCCGTTCTCGGTAGGGCAGGGAAAGTATACCTATGGACTAATTGTATGTGCATGTTTGACTGACTTGATCGGTTCAGTTTCTCTGTGATACTAACTTCTGCTGAACATAATCCTTTCTATCAAGGCAGAGTCAACCTAAACTGTATCCATCGAAGAAACAAAGTAAAATCAAACATATACACCCGTATTGCACGTGATCAAGAACTTAACCGTAGGAGACGCTACAGGGCCGTATCAAGCTATTGTGACTGATCTATCAAAAAATGTCGTACAAGATATGTGTTGTTGTAAATTCTATCAAAAGCATAGTAAATTATCAGGAATATACCACGCCTTTCTAATCATATTTCGACATTAGGAATCAGTGCAAAAAATTCTGTATTCACCATTTCAGCAAAATGTTACTAAAACGCACACGAAAAAACTTGTGGACCATCTCAATTGAAATTGTTCATATTTTATTATTAACTTACATATATACCCAATAATATTTACAAATCAACCTTCTATTCACAATGCAGAGCAAATTTTTTTGAGCAAATAGAAACTACGGACGTAGTAGTAGTAGTACAAAAGTTTATTACAGACTCCATAAAGTTTGTTAGTTTGATTGCTATTAAAATTTACATGAGAAATAGGAAGAAGGTCAAAATGGCACTATTATGCTTTGGAACTCCTAAATTAACCCTAATTTTGTGTAATTATAAATTTGGAATTTCCACATTAATAACTAGAAACTTACACTTTGATTGCAGTCTCTAATGAACTTACCTGTCTTGCCAAAAAGCCCGTTAAACTGCCAGTCTTAATGGTATCAATCGATTTATATGCTGTATTCCGAGGAGCTTGAATCATCAGAATTGTTGATGTCAATTATAAGGGGTTCAACTTGGGTGTCAATGATATTGTCCATATCCCACATTTTGGTTTCAACCTTCTCTTGGACATGGTCAATACATGTTCTCCATTTTGCTGGCGTAATTCTATCGACAGCAACATCAAACAGTTTTTTAAGGTCAGAAAACTTAAAAGTGCTGTTATTTGACGCCACGTATTGCTTGATGTCGGCCCAAATCAACTCGATAGGATTCAGTTCGCAGTGATAGGGAGGCAGAATGAGAATCGTTTTATTTTGGTTTTTGGCCATTTCGTCAACAATTTTTAAATCATATTTATACTTATGTCGCTTGACTATATTTATCAGCTCAGCTTTGACCATTGTTTGGTCGAAGTCGATCTTCTTTGAGAGAAGCCACTGTTGAATGTCTGCCTTTTTGGTGGCCATTGTTGGAATTTTTTCCAATTTTCTGGAGTGGTACGGGGCATTATCCATCACAATAATTGCGTTATCATCAAGTGTCGGCAAAATTTTTTTGAACCAATTTTCAAATGAGTTACCATCCATTTCTTCGTAATAGTCTCCAGTTTTTTTGGATTCAAATGCCCACAATGCTTCAGGAACAAATCCATCTACGCTACCTATGTGGCCCTTGCCTGAAAGTAATTAGTTATTTTACTTCTCAGCGAGCGCACTAAATGACGAAATTAAGCAACTTACTCTTTTTAGGTTAGTGTAGGATAGGGTCTTAGATTAGTTTTTGGGTGAAGGAAATACTCAGAAACTTGGATGAGATAGCAAAACTGAGTTCGGAGCTTCCAAATCATTGATTCGATCAGAAAATGAATTATCTGCATCCAAAAAAGTTCATATACTTCGAAACTTACCTGCAGGATTTTTCAATCCCGTCGAAAGGCCATCTAAAAAAGCCTGCCTTGAGGACCTCACAGATCTGTCTACCCAAACCTTTCCCTGCGTATGCCCCGCGTTCACCCATGTTTCGTCTAAATAATAAATTTTTCTTCCTTCAGCGCGGAATTGCCTAATTTTTCTAAGGTATTCTCTCCTCCAGATAACAATTTCCTCCTTTTCTATCAATAAACTATTCCTTCCTCTTTTCAAAAATCGAAAGTCTAGTTCTTTCAACAGCTTATGGAACGTAGATCTTTTAAAATTTGGCAGGTCCTCATCATCATTCACTTGCTTCAATATTTTATCTATTGTAGGTATTTCATTCCTGAAGAAAAAGTGATGTACTTTTCTTCTAATGGCACTTTTGTCAAAGTCATCTATTTTTTCGATGATTTTTTTTCTCGCTGGATATGTTTTTGGCTCAGATAGTGAGTGATTTTGTCTATATTCCTTCAAGATTTTGTAAACACTTGATCGACCTACTCCAGAAATTTCAGCAACCTTACATACGATATTTTCTATAGCTAATCCACTATTCTCTTGCATCTGGTTCTTGTAGATATTTAGAATAATTTGTTTTTCACCTGCGCTAAGATGAAGCTTTCTAGCCCTTTTGCTGGGTGGCGTTAAGCTGATTTCAACCACTTCATCAGCTGTATCTGTGTCAGACATTTTAGACTAATATTAAATTTCCGCAAGAAAAATCAAGTCAAGACGTGCATAAAACGTTCGCGCTCATAAACGGGTATCCGTAACTGATTACAATCCTGTGCGTGGTGACGAACCATCAACGTGACGCTGAGAGTTCCCTCTACTATGCAGCGTTGCCAGGCTTAATGTCACAATGATCATGTTTTATTGGGAAAATTGTCAGAAATCGCCGAATGTTGAACAGAAACATTACAAGAAGTCTAACCTTGAAATGTGAGGCTACAAATCGATATTCTTATAGGGGGGAAGGGTAGGGAGCTGTTATGGTTCCTATTAACCTTGGTGAAAGTTGGAAACGGTAATATCATATATGGCATACATTCGGTTGAAGGTGTGTGCACGGAAAATAGATTGCGGATAGGATTTTGATAGATAAATCTGCACAAAAAAACACAAAAGGAGATTTTTGTATTTCCCTGAAGAATATCTCAAGGTTATTTCAGATGTACTCATCGAAACTGTATGGAAGGATTATCGAAACCTTATTTTCAATTGCGATAGGGCCACATACCTCGACATCGCATTAATGTGAAAAATAAGACAATAGAAAAAAATTCCCTCACTGATGCTATCTCTTAGGAAAAATTTAACTATAAAGATTGCACAAAAATTTTCTTCACCTTTTTGAGCTTGTTTTCGCATCTCCGTATATGCCGTTCATAATTTGCTGCAGATCAAATTGGAATATACCTTTGTGATGCCATTTATTGTTATATAATGTCCTTTACAACAGTTATTGCACGTATTGCACCAACAGATTGATTTGTGATCCATGCGAATGTGATCAACCACTCTGGCGAAAACTCGCCGAGCGTGGCAACCGTGCGACTTTGTCTGGAGGCTCGTCGCTACAAGCCAATCAGGAAGAGGCCGACAGAGCGCCATGGCTACCGATCACGCGTTGATCACGAATCAACCACTGTTTGCGATTACGTTGTAGCTTCGTTAGATACACTTTACATCCCGGCATTTTTCTACTCTGACACTTCATGACTTATTGACCGTCAAATGCGAGCCCGAATAGTTTTTTCTCACAATTTTTCAAAAGAAAAATACACATAAACGCACCTGCCATTTAACAGGACAAAACAACAGGCAGCAGTGAACCGTTATTAAAGGGGAAGACTCTTCCAAACAGGAAGTGCTTTGACATTTGAAACAAACCAAACGCTAAGGGATAAGGGATAATAGCTCCAGAGGGCCTGATGGCAGACATCGTATCTACCTGCACCACTCACACACGGCCATGACCCTACGCACATTGCGCACATGTGTTTGCAGGGTGTTACAAAAAAGAATGTGGGGATTTCTGTAGAGCTAGCATTTTTTTATAGTGGTGGACTGATATATGTTCTTCGTTAGAATGTCCGACAGGTTAGATGCTAGGGAGGGATGTGCTCGTGATGTAAGAAGTTGCTCATTCTCGAGTTAAACTACTTTAAGGTCAGTCAAATATATATTTTAAATTTTCTCCCATAGGCGAAAGTCACCTCTCAGTACCCTGGGATAATTTGGGTTACTGATGTCTAATATGGTGATCAAAAGATGCCATTTCGAGTAGGAAAATGACTTCAAGTAGGTTGACTCTCCCCGTCCTACGCAACGCCGTCTTCTGTTCATGAAGAATTATGTTCAGCACAAGTTAGCCCCTATCGAAATAAGACCCTACATTCTAGATAGATGATAGTTGCTCTGTTTTCATTCCTTGATCGAGAGACCAAGCCTAGACCATGCTGATGAGTTGACAAAAAGCACGAAACAACTGTATGCGGTTGGCTGGACGGCAGAAAGCAGCATGTTCAAGGTTATGCCCTCTAAGACAAAAGTTAGTTGCGAACATGTATAACAGAGAACTTAAACGGGGCAAGTCCTTCAAACAAGTACAATTATTGCTTAAAATTTTTAGGGGACGTAGATGTTTTAAAAGTTCTATTTAGGACTTCTATTGTCTATTCAATTTTTGAGGAAGTCCTAAATAAAACTTTCGTACAATTAGTTTATAAAATCCTAAAATCCTTTCCCTTCTTTTTTATTTTTCAAAACTACAAAGCATTTTCATCCTTGTCACAATAGTAACCTTTTCTGGAAATCTCATCAAAATCCGACCGGTACTTTCCATGCCACATAGTTTTTCGTGATGTACGAGTACATGTCATTTAAAAACCAAAAAACATATTCCTTTTTCGAAATTTGTCACGATTACAGTATTTCCTCGCCAGTAGACGTGAGAAGTAAAAATGAGACATTTATAGTCGCAGGATCGACTGCCGTTTGAGGAATAATCTCAACTTGTATTATAAGCAAACAATAGCATTTCCTTAAGGAACGTTCCAGGGATGATATTTGCATTTCACAGTAGACTGTATCAGTTGTCATCACAATCTGACATCGATGTTAGAAGATTGTTCTTTACTGGCATTAGGTACTTGACGGTTTTTCATAATAATGAATACAGAGAAATCAAGGAGATAAGAAAAAGCTATTGATGTAGGCTAAGAAGTAGCCTTACCAAAAACGACTATAAAGATTTCATTCATATGCTAGCTATACAGGGTGTTTCAGTTTATTGTTGCATAACTTTAAGATTCGGTAGAACTTTTAAAATTAATGATTAAAGTCTATATAAACATGGGTCGAAAAATGCGTGGCTTCCGAAATACAGCGTGTTTAAATTTACTTTCTAAATTTTTTTTAAATATTTCTAACAATATTTGATGTATAACAGTGAAAATTGGTATACAAGGGTTTCTTGGTACGACAAAACGAACCATGGGCATAGTTTTACTGTAGTCGCTAGAGGGCGCTCTCTGCTGTACCTGTAGTGTATTAAAATGACCGAACATTTTTTCTTAGTGCAATTTTTTGCTTTTTGAATAAACAAACTGATTCTTCGCACTTTTCAACATAAAAAAGCTCTCCTGTGAGTTTTCGTTATAGTTAGCCGTTTTTGAGATATTTCGATTTTTAAGGTTCGATGCATTTTTAATTATTTATGGGAAAATAATATTTTTTTTACATTTTCGATTTGGGCATTACAAGTAATTAAGATGATCGTTTAGATTGTGTTTTTAAACACAACAATAATTCCTAACTCCAAATAAACACAAAAAAACAGAATATTAATTTGTATAATTTTCCAATATTATTTTTAACAAATTAAATTAATTATTTACAACTAAAATGCTATTGGACAGTTAGGACAAACATACAAAATCTAAAGTAGTTGCTCGAAATGTAAACCCAATTGTTCAATACACAATTCACATCTACGAATGATCGAACGTGGTATAGCATTATTCAAATAAGGCCTAATTTCATCACATGCATTCCTGATCCTGTCTGTTAGCATATCTCTTGTGGTTACGGGAGTCTGGTACACTTTTTCTTTTAGGAATCCCCACACAAAGAAATCTAATGGATTTAGGTCAGGGGATCGTGGAGGCCAGGCGACTGGTCCTCCACGGCCGATCCATCTTTCTGGATAATTTTCGTCCAACCAGTTTCTAACTATTCTCGAATAATGAGCTGGACAACCATCAAGCTGGAACCAGACCAATCTTCTTAAATCTAACATAACACCATCCCACATATTTGCATGTTCAGCCGTTAAAAATTCCAAGAAGGTCGCAGCATTTAACCTTGCAGTCAAAAGGTAGGGTCCAAATAGTCGATTACGGTAGATACCAATCCACACGTTCACACTAAATTCATGCTGAAAATTTCTTTCCCGAACTGCATGCGGATTTTCGTGGGACCAAATATGTTGATTATGAAAATTTACCACTCCACAAGCATTACTCATCGGTCCATAAAACGTTACTTAAGAACTCCCTATTATTATCAGTTCTATCAAGAATTCACTGACAAAATGTGATTCTTCGTTCTCCGTCCCCTGGCTGTAGTCCTTGCACAGACTGCAAATGCTAAGGACGTATATGGTCATTTCTAAGAACACGGTGAACATGGCTTGCTGAAATTCCCAAGGCACCAGAAACTCTCCTAACACTTGCGGTCGGATCTCTATCAAACTCAGAATCATACCGGTAAATCTGCGCTGACGAACATTTATGTTTTGATTCCTTTGGAGATTTCCAAAACCATTTTCAATTATTTGGCGATGCACTCTTACAAATACTGAGCGAGTTGGATGTCGTCTATTTGGAAATCTTCGTGCGTATTCTCTGGCTGCTTCTGCTGCGTTTCCATTTACAAAGCCATACACAAAATGAATATCCGCTAACTCTTGATTGGAGAATAACGATGGCATTTTTATAAAACTTAAAAAAAATACAGGTAAGAGAAACTAAGTTTCGTGCATTCACAGTTGCAAAAAAACGTTTCCGGTTTCAACAGACAACAAAACTAACTGTCAACTAATTGACGTTTAACCTTATTCTGCTTTCAATTTCAAAAATATTTGCAGGCACAGCCTACTTCTAAATATTATCGAGATACTGACTTTTTTACGTTATTTTATCATAAATAATTAAAAATGCATCGAACCTTAAAAATCGAAATATCTCAAAAACGGCTAACTATAACGAAAATTCACAAGAGAGCTTTTCTATGTTGAAAAGTGCGAAGAATCGGTTTTTTTATTCAAAAAGCAAAAAATTGCACTACGAAAAATTTTTCGGTCATTTTAATACACTACAGGTACAGTACCCTCGTGTACCAATTTTCACTGTTATACATCAAATATTGTTCGAAATATTTAAAAAAAACTATTTTAGAAAGTAAATTTAAACACCCTGTATTTCGGAAGCCACGCATTTTTCGACCCGTGTTTATATAGACTTTATGCATTAATTTTAAAAGTTCTATCGAATCTTAAAGTTATACAACAATAAACTGAAACACCCTGTATACACGCTCTCCTTAATTTTATTTAATGTTTTCCTATAATTTTTTGCATGACCTTTTTACTGTGTTATTCTCATCTGTATCAGTTTGTTATATTTTCAACTACTCATTTCAACTGATCTAGTATCCAATGACATCTCTAATATTTTCAAGTGGTATAAATATGCTTAAAGCTTCAAAGCCAGTATTGCAATACTGCTTACCTATATCTGGCTTGATCTGCTCTATAAAATCTCCATCGACATATTTTTCCGCTGGGTTGATGCCGCAGCAGCTAACCACAAAGGGAATACCGTGTCTTTTGTGTAATGCAATATCTATCTACCCACTCACAACTAAATAAGAAGAGCATTAAAAAGAGTAGGATCAGATGAATGGGTCCACCAGCACCGCACTATTATAGAAAAATAATATAAAATGCGTCATAACCAAGTCGCTGGAAAAATATTAATCGAGCATCCAAAATTGTGAGTCCTCTCGACTTACAAAAAGTACCTTAAAAGGGCTCTAAAGGGCGCCTCCACCATATATGTCACAACTGTGACGTGAGGGGCAAGTCTGCCCCAGCCTCCAGGCTGAAATAATAACAAAAAAAAAATTAGTGTATTGATAAACGCCACGTAATAAAAGTAAAATAAAATGAAACAGGTACTTACTTGTTGTCCCAGGAGGGTCCAGTCCCACGAAGAGAGAATCGCCCCGAGTGATCTCAGGGAGAAATAATCCCACGAGTCGGCTCATCCAGTGTTTATAAACCGATAGAACCCCGACGCGCGGCGAATAATACACCTTTTAAGATTATGCGTTATTTGCCGACGATTTCTCGGCAGACGAGGTTTAGGATATCTATCGATCTATATGGCGCGTGTAAAGCACTAAGTAGGTATGTCCATGACCTTGATTATCACATCACCATCATGGTCATTTGAAGACCATATCTACGAGTATTTTAAATTCACGAAATGCAAATTACGGGAAATTTTAAGAACTATGTATATCCTTGACAGTGAATCTGATCATGGCCGCTAAGATCATTTTAAGAACGGATAAATTTTACATAATTAACTATTGCATTACTTTGAGTATAACATTTCTTTCTCCGAAACCAATCCCCTTTACACTAATGTGAAACATAGCGGAGCCGCGAGTTTAGTCTAGTCCGCTATAAAAAAAAGATAATGCCTCTTTGGAAGAAAGATATTTAAGTTTCACCAACTTGTAACGTGTGCTTTTTACAACAACAAACGCCTCGACCGGAACAGATCAGTGGTCGATGATCAAACAACGATTTAACCGTAATTTTCGCAATCAACTGGCTGTGAACGATTTGCCTTCGGCATGCAGACATCAGGCAGGAAGGAAATGCATCAGTTGAATCGACTGCGTGTAACCGTTTTGTGGGATTAGCTCCACAATTAACTAGACACTGCTTCAACGAACCAACTGTAGCGCATTGTGTTTCGACTAGATACTAGCCATTATCCACTATACTTTGTAAACATTCTCGATGAACATTCATTCGATTTACTGTTACTTTCCGCGGTTTTAATGAGGAACTATTTTGATTGAAATTGGATGGTTTAGATGCAAGGTTGACTGTTTTAATTATGAGAATAACTTGTTTCACTACCACTCGTTTTACATCAACAATTTCTTCACAAATTTAATTAGAGATGGATTTCTTCAAGGCATCCTGTTTTTGTGGTGCTGACATCAGTGGACAAATTGTATGGATTATCTGTCAATACTCAGTGCTTCCAACAACACAACAAATTCATGCTAGAAATATTTCGAGCTTTTATGTGCTTTTATGTTTATTGATTTTGCAAGCGGATCTCATAAACAGAAACCATATGGTTGAATACTGTAGCGCTGTCAAAGTTCTATGCTTGAACTGAAAAGTGATGCAATATAATGGGATGAAAAATAAGGTTGACACCATGGAATTTGACGTCCAGCTTGTAAAAAATTAAAACAAGCTCTAATTTCGTGAAGAAATCCACAAAAAACTACATGGATTTATTTGACGTCAAATTCCTGTCTTACACTATTGAAATTTGTTTATGAACTCAATTCATGAAGAAATCCGTGGACTTATTGTTAATGTAAAACGGGTGTATGATTTGACACTGCTATTGTGTATCATAGCGGTTTATATGCATGTATGCATGACGGGAAAATCGAAAAAAAAATCGCACAAACTCCGTTTTTTGTCGTTTCAGAGAAAAACTTACGTGAGTGGTTGTAAGAGATAGGGAGGGGGGGTGTATCTCAATTTTTTGATGATATAATATTATTCATATACACTCCCAACGGTAAAGTAAAGTAGCACTTCGAAATTTCATATATGCGGTTTTTATTACGACCAGTATCTATGAGAAACTCAAAAAACATATAAAAACGAGGTATGTGGATTTATTTGTCTTGTTACTCACAAGTTCCTCTCCACTGGACGACTTTAAAATAAAAAGTACATAGATCTTCCACCCAAGGGTGATAAAGATACAAATAAATTCCTCAAGAGTATATAGAAAAATTCTCAGGCAGCAGCGGTAGTGTAGAGGTAGATATTACGGGTCTCCTTATCAGTGGCCGTGCGCAGCGCGGGTTCGAATCCCGTTCCAAGCTATCTCTAAGGCGGGACCAGAATGTGTGCATGTTGCATGTATACTTTATCTGAAGTCACTTGAAATAGCATAAAAACCTTTGGTCGGCGCGTCCTTTGTAATTTCATGACGTATCATAGGCGTGCGGTCATTTATTTAGAACGATAATAATAATGTTTTTATATCACAATAAATGAATTTTACTATCTTCTTATTTTTTTGATTTGGGATAAAAAATACTTATATTGGGAGTTTAATTTATGTTGACTGAAAGTTAAGAAATGGAAAAATTACAGAATTCCAACGTTTGACATAGGCAAATATTCACATAGCAGGTAGGTATATAAAAAGGTATATAAAGACTTACATTATAGGTATTTATATATCATCCTCGCCTTCGGAGCTGTCGCTAGAGTCATCTTGTAGAGGAATTACAACGGGATTTACAGAAGGCAAAACACAATATTCATTTTCTTTTTCAATAATATGCCTAGAACACTGCTTCCATAGGTCTGTGGCAGCAATATGAGATACTGCATCTCTTATTGTGGCCAATAGCGATTCACTTAATTGAGGGGTCTGATTATGTTTTCTTACTTTTTTTTTTAAAGCAGCCCAGACCAACTCAATCGGGTTAAAAATGCAGTAATAGGGAGGTAGACGTAATACTTCATGGCCATTTTGCTGAAGCAGATTGTCAACAACATACTCTTTTTCAAATTTTTGTCTTTTAATAAGATCCAATAAAATGGTTTTGGTTGATTTTTGTGGTATTTCCATTCCCTTATCCTTCATAAAATCAATAATGTCTTGTTTTTTTGTGCCTGTATTCGGAATTTTGTTTTTCTGTCGGGAATGGTATGGCGCATTGTCCATAATAATCACTGAATTTGGGGAAATGTTTGGTATTCACTGCTACGCTATCCACTTTTCAAATAAGTCGGAGGTCATGTCCTCATGATAGTCGGCACATGATTCTTTGATACTTTTGGCAGATAACAGCAGGGCATTAGGTATAAATCCATTTTCACTGCCAGCATGGAGAATAATGATTCGTTTTCCACGGTTGCATGGTGCATTTAAAATGCACTTGTTGCTGTCGTCAACCCAGCCGTACTGCACAACATCATGGGTATCATACCACGTTTCATCCAGGTAAATCAGATTTCTTTTCTGCTCTCTATATATTTTAACTTTGTGCAAAAATTCTTGGCGCAATTCAACGATTCGAGACGACTCCATAATCACCATTCTTTTATCTAATGTTTTGTATTGAAAACCACACAGTTTTACAATACAGTGCAGTGAGTCTAAGCATTTGTAATTATAAAAATCTTCAGGATAATCTTTTAATTTATCCCGTATCATTTCCAACGTGGGCACCAAATTTTCTTTATAAAATCCGTATATTATACGACGAATATCTTCCTGAAAACCCACGTCTATTCTTTTTAATTGTTGCCCTATGCGCTTTCTGTTTAAGGAATGGTTGACTACATCTCCCCTTTTTATAACCCGATAAACGGTAGACCGACTGATTTTTGTCAGGATACAAATTCTGTTTAAAATTTGATTTTGCGAGGAATCTGGATTTTCGTTTTTCAGACAATCATACATATTTAGGATTACTCTTTGGGTCTTTTCCTCTAAATCTTTATGAAAGAATTCTGCCTGCACAGGTTCATCAACCATCTCTTCGTGGCTTGGAGCATTTTCCCAAGGTCTCCAAAGAGCCATATTTAGGACACACAAGAACAATCAACACAACAATTAAATCAACAAGTAAACTGAGTATTCAAAAGTCAAAAACACACACCTGCACTTGTTCGGAGCTCTGAAATACACGCTTTTTCATTGGCTATGTCCACGCATAGGCGTGCTTTACTCCACGTGGACCGGTGAAACTGCCTTTGATCTTATATCTTATATTGATATTTGCTGCGAAATTTGGCGATTTTTGCAGCAACAGAGCGTGTTAAATATAGATATATAAAACGCACCCGGTATTTCACAGTGTTTCAAGTGACTTCAGATAAAGTATAAATGTTTCCGATACGTATCGTTACTTCTGTTCTCCGTGTTCATCGACGGGCGTGCCAGCCCTCATAAGTGTCCTGGCATGACAGTTGCTGTGACGCGTCGTGCGATCAATTATCAAGCAGAGGCGACGTTGCCAGATGGACGGTACTACCGGTAGGGCAACGAAAGAATGTCGATGGACTAATTGTATGGGTCTCTTTGACTGACCGTTTATTTTCTCTGTTACACACTTTCTTCTCAGTGGGTCTAACTCAAACATACTGCTTTTGTCCGTCCGACCAAATACAGCCAACCATGGACAGATGTTTTGTGCTTTTCTAGTAACTCATCAGCATGGTCTTAGGCTTAGTCTCTGGAGAACGAACGAACTATCCCCTATCCAAAATATAAGGTCTATGACGTTGTCTGATTTCGATAGCGTCTTCTTCTATTTGTCACTGTCCGTCAGAGCGGTCCGTGGGACGTTCGCTCTTTGTTAAAGTATCGTAGGTCTGTCAGGTCTGGTTGCCCAGATACCAGACTAAGTCAGGGAGAAAGAAAGGAAGAAGAAAGAAAGGAAGGAAGGGGGAAGAGCAAAGAGGGTGAACCGCGCCTGTTTAAGGGATGCCTTGCTATTGTTAACTGGTATTCGGTCATTTTAAACTAATTTATGAATTTGTGTGTGCCAAAAATCGTAATTTTGGCCAGACCTAGAATTGCACGATTTGATTTCGATCACAGTGCGAGCCGCGGTCTTGTGTGCTTGCGAACTTACGCGACTGTGTAGTCTACAGACTCACGCAACTGAGCGTTGCTGTGCGATTCCGCTTGACTATAACGTAACTGCGCCTGATGTTTGCTGTAGTCCCTTAGGTAAGCGATGTCGAGGTCTCTGTGAAGGGACTCGTTGGTGACATACCAAGGTGCGTTAGTGATGGTTCGCAAAGTTATGTTCTTCAAAACCTGCAGATTACGCATAATATGCGTTTTGGCAAGAAAACACCATGTGCTAAACATAATCCTCTATGACGGTGTTGCGTGGCAATGCAGGAAGTCCCATTTTCCTACTTCAAACAATGCTTCGCCTACCTATCCTGAGTTTCCTTTTCACTTTTTACGGCGATATAAACATCATCCCATAAAAGTGCAAAATTATATAATATCGCCCCCGCAGTTGGAGTAAATGGCTATCTGCTGCAGCAGCAGGTACTTCCAATCGTCGTTGCAAAGTGTTTCCTTTCTCTTGCGCATGCGCTTTGCAGCGCGTATGCCGCTGCTGCCCTGCCCTGGCCGCCGCTTTGCCGCCCGACGCCGCAGGTTTCGCCGCTCTTGCACCGCACATTCTCTGATTCTCTCAGCTCTGGCGCGCGGCCGCCACGCTCTCACCGCGCGATCTTCCTTTGTTCCAAGGCCCACTGCGACCATAAAACGATACACCGCGATTTTCCGGGGAATCTGAACCGATAGGGAAGCGGCCTTCGGGAAAATGGCCCGGCAAGGGCGGCACATGCCTTAGGGCTCGCCTTGGAGGCATCCCTTTGCTCTGTTGGATTATTTCTAAGTGACTGTTGTGCGAAAGTGGCAGGATAACCGTCCGTTGAAACCAGGCAGACAAGCAGCAGTAAGTAGCTGTGCATGCTCTGTATCTGTTTCACGTCCTCTGTTACAAAATGGACGCCATTTGTAGTAGATGAAGCGACCGGTTGCTAGTGCAGTTTCTGGGGGTTTGGGAAGATGAAATATATGTTTAATTAAGACACGGTAGTAATTTGAGCAGGACTAGAAACGGAAATCAAAACCTGCAGCAGCTTATAATTTAAAGATACTGGATAAAAAATATCATATCTTTCTTGCTGGTATCTTAACAGCACAAACTTGAAACCAAGAAACATCGCTACGACATTAAAAACTTTCTGATTTGTTTCTAATCCCAAGTTTGTAGAATTCGTCAGAGAATTGCATATGCCTAAGAAGGTTCGCGTCTATCCAGGAAAATCTAAGTCGAACATCACAAAAGCAATCTGTGTATTGGTTTATCACGTCCGAAGATTGATTCTAAATCGGATAGATATTATGAACCCCCCTCCTTTTCACAATGGCCTAGGTTGAGCTATTGTGGGTGGCGATTTTGGTCCATTTTGAAGAGAAGGTATCAGATGGTATCCTGATATCTACAAATTACTGATTACAAAATGCTAGGCACTGTGTCCAGCCTTGATCCTTTAATCATACACCATAGCCTTGACACGAGACTTTGCATGCAGCTTTCCGCTGTTGGTCCTGTGGTTCCTACTATCTGAAACCGTAGCCTTGTCAGGCCTTCACAGTAACACAGGAGTTGTACTGGGGTTTCCTCATGTTCTCAACAGAAACGGCATGTGGCCCCTTCTACCAGACCCAAGAGCCTCATATGTCAATTTAGACAACAGTGTCCTGTCAGGACACCCCCTATAGCCCTTATGGCATTCTTATTAAATCGTTCTTTGATGAAATCTTTTCCTACCTTTGGCCTAATTGACTATTCCACCATTCTAGGGACTTTTTCTTGGTCCAATTTCTTATGGAATGTTTAGTGCGAGTTCTGGTCACACCACAGAAAGGCTCTTGACCTATAAGGCGATTGACCGCACCCTGTTGGGCCAGCTCATCCGCCTTTTCATTTCCTTTGTGCTCTTCATGTCCTGGTACACAGAGCAATGTTACCTTGTTTCAGTTTCCCAGTTCTTTGAGAGTGTTCACGTAATCCCGTACACTACTTTAGACGATATTTGCGAGGAACTTAATGCCATTATGGCTGCCTGCCTATTGCAATATTACCTGTGCTTATTGAGATCTTCAGTTTTCGAGTCGTCTGTGTACCAGTAGCTTTTGGCATGTAGAGAAGGTCCTTACTAATCCAGAACTGTTAGACGAAAGAAAGGCCAATCTGCTGAAAAAATCCCACCTGGCTGAATCCTTTACCAGAGCTTCTTCTTTTCAAGATTATAAATCATTCCTCAAAAGTACCCATGAATCCAAGTTTTTTTATGGGGAGTCAAAGGTCACAAAAAACAGTGTTTTCCATATATCTTCGAAAATATCAACTCTGCGACAAAATGAAATATTACCTTTTTTGTTCAGTATGAAATTCTCCACAAAAAAGCTTCAATACATTTTTTTCGTGGAGACTGTCAATTTACAGGAAACTGCGTGATATTATCAAGTTCAGAAATGGCTTGGAAATAATTTGAATCCATTGGATTGGGGCTGGACCATGACCGACGAATATTTACAGCCAATACAAACTCTATTACCACCTGCTCCTGCTGTCTTTTGTAATTGTACGAAAGGTTGTGGAGCTGGTTGCGGATGTATTAAACTTGGCCTACACTGTTCTGCCATTTGCGGCTACTGTTATGGACAGTCATGTCGGAATATAATCTCGAACAATGAAGAGTCGAATAATGTGGAATTAGATGAGAATATAGATCCCATGAATTTCCTATGCTCAACACTTGAGGTTGGCGAAGACTTAGTTGATGCCGCATCATGTCACTAAGGAAAAAAGTAACAATAACATCATTTTTACAGTCTATCTTCGAGGATTAGGCCTATTGGGGAATCCAAAATGCGTCTGTTACTTTACCTCTGTGGTGACGTGGAAAAAAATTTCTCGATGTTCAACATTGAAAGTAAAATTTCCTTGGAAAAACGATCGCTACGAAAAAAATGCATACAACCTTTTTTGTGAAGAATTTTATACTGAACAAAAAAGGTAATTGCTCATTTTATCGTAGAATTTAGATTTTCGAAGATATATGGAAAAAAGTGTTTATTGTGACCTTTGACCCCCCCCCTCCCCCATAAAGAAAGCTCCACTTGGATTCATGGGAACCTTTGAGGGATGATTTATAATGCTGAAAAGAAGCTCAGGTAAAAATTTCATCCAAGTGGGATTTTTTCAGCAGAGAAAGTCTAATAGTCCCGAACTCTACTATTGTTTTACATTACCAATATAGGATCTGCCTTCAACTCCGTCTGCAGTTTCTGATGATCTTTTCCGTCATGCCGACAGAGTGGTGATTGTCCTTGGGCTTGTGAGCTACGGAAAGAGCATTACCCTGAATAAATATGTGTAATGGTGGTAGATTGAGAAGGACCTCCAATGCTGCAATGGACCCAGTATGGCCCCCGTGGCGCTATATCTGATCTAAGGACTCAACGGGCCAAGCAAATCTGCGGAAATTAAGTTTTTGCAGAGATGATGCAAGGATATCTAGATTCAAATGCGGTCGCGGAATCATTCATCCCAAACAGTTTAGTGGTTGTTTTACAAACCAAAAGAAGCTAGTGTTCCAAAGACGTGCAGGAGTATAGAGCCTGTTCCCCGTTTTGGTGATACTTATTGAGCCGTATTCATAAAAGAGAAGCATATCTTTGGAAGCATAAGGTAAAAGTATAAGGTCTTGCTTCTGCGAAAAAGGTAGAAGTATAAGCATATCCTTGTTTTCATATCCATAATGATTACCTTATACTCACCAGGATATCCTCCAAGAAGAAGTAAACGGTTGACTGGTATTTGTATCTTGAGCGACATGTCCTGATTTGTTCCAGCTTTTAGTTGACGTGGGAGTTCGTTCACTCAACATCACTGACAGTTGTCCTCCAGAGCTTACACAGACCGTTCCGTATTTTTACTGGATACAGTTTTTTATAAAATTAATGAGCATGTCAAGTGATGAGGAAACTATAGAAAATAATGGCAACGACCTGCAGTGCATCGCAGATGAAATTACCATTGCTCCCATTATTTTGCAAAAGTCACAAGCTCCAAAAATAAAAATGAGAAAGGACGATGTCTTAAAGAAGATGTTGAAAAAATACGAATCAACATTCGGTAAACCATTAGATATTAAAGGCTTATGAAAAAAATCAACATGAAATCAAGATTGAAGAAAAAAACAGATCTAAAACAAAACTGGTAATAAAGCAATTAAATTGTTAGATTAGGAAAGAAAGTTGCTGAAGGCTATGGTAGGTGACTGTTATCCTACAATTGGGAAAATTAGAGGTGCCATTCAGATTTATAGTGTACAGCGTTAGCAATTCAGAAGACATTGTCACCAAAAAGAAAATTAGCAAAAGAGAAATACAAAACTGAGGAAACCAAAGGGTTAACTACAAAAGAACTTCAACGTCTAGTGTCAACTAACTCAAAGTCAGGATCGCCCAAGCTCTTCGCAACATTATGGAGTACAATACAAGCAGTACTTATATTTTCGGCACATTTTCCAACTTTACGCAGCAAACATACTGTAGGATTGGAAACCGGCGTTTCAGTTGGGCGAAACAGCATTCAGTTATAACTATTTCTTGTTTTAAAAGCTTATTATAATTTATTTCTGCACCTGGAGTAGGATTTCTGAAGGCAAGGCTCAATACCATAACCGTCATCGCCAAGTAGTACAACATTTGCTTTATTTATTAGTTAATTTATACATGCTTTGCGATATCCGCTTGGCCTCCACCAGTTCATGGTTGGTAGTTGAAAACTTGATCCATTCGTTCGACTGTGCAACTATGCTGTTCACAACTCCATCCACAGTCCGAGATACCGTTGCTTGACTAACACCAAGTTCCTGACCAATACCTTGTTGATATCCAGGGTCACCGAGATAGCGTAGACATATCTTCATTTTATGAATACATGAAAGTGCTTCTCCTCGAGTTTCCTCATTCTCAACTAAAAATCTGTCCGCAAGCCATTGTACATTTGCTTTGTCGAACCGATATAATTTTTTGAAGTCAGAACCAAGTGAAGGTAAACGAGGTTTGTAGGTTTTAACATCCCTAACATCCACAATTTCCGCCATCATCGTTTGACCACCTTTCGTTACGAAGTTGAGTCTGCTGCTGACCACACTAAGAATTTTTAAAGGACATGCTTTCTATGCCAAGTATAAGGTAAAGATTATGGATATCCTCTTACTTATGCCACTGCTTCAAATTATTATAAATACCATCTGGAGGATATGCTTAAAAATTTGCAAGTACAAGGATATCCTTTGTTTTATGGATACGGCTCATTGATATGGCGGGATTTTTTAGATTCCTTTGGTTGGTCGGTCATTTACTCTAAATCCTGTTGACGCTTCATCTGTTAGATAAAGCTTTTTTGAGTTCTGATCCTATACCATAGGCACTAGTGTTTTCAAAGTCATCATTGGCTACTGTCAGAAACCGAACAGTTCTGAGGCAGTTCCCTGTAGAACCAGATAAAGGGACTGTCCTTGCTAAATTCTCACAAAGCCATTTCCGCACCAAAAAAGGTGACCCCAATTTGCCCTTCCATGCTCATATTAAACTAATGAAAGCACATTTTAAGGACACTTACAAAGAGTTTCTATAATTGAATCTACGCCACCTGCGTCCCAGACGTTTGTCTAATATCCGTCAAACCGTAATCCTGACAAAGGAAAAAAAGGAAACGTGATTAATTTCCCAGTTATCCCGACTGCTGACTTTATTCGCTCGGCAAACTGTATCTGCTTTTCTCTGGGGAATATTTCCCAGAATGTAATTATCCGCGTCTCCCCTTCTACCCACCATTCTGCCGTTCTGCGTCTCTGTGCCTCTGCCTTTCAAACGTTATGGTTCGGAGTGTTTTTCTTCGATCGACGATTACGGGAGTAATTTGAGGTACATAAACGAAGGCAACACGCTTTCTTTGTGCTTTTCCGTGAAAAGAATTATGGAGATTTCGTCAGTTTTGTTATACGTTTCTTAGGTTTTTTACATAGTAGCCCTGCCGATCTGTGCTCAGCACGACGGTATAGGTAAAATGGTCATAGTTAAGATTTGTAGAGCGTTCATTATACAGGGTGTAAACGTTTATGGTAGTCATAATTTAAATGGGTGATAGAGGGGGTTAAAAAGAAGCAAAACGTTTCATATAACATGGGGGTAAAAACGGCACTTTTTTAGAGAAAAGCGACATTGTTTTTCTTTTTAAAACCCACACTGCACTTTTTAGTATTCAAAGAAGGTGTTCAAAATGTCGTCCTTCACTCTCCACACAAGCTTCATTACGACGAACCCAGTTTCTTCTTACTCTAGGTTCTCGAATGTGTCCTTTTATTATTTCAACCGTATTAAAAATGTTTTCGCAAAGTTGTGCTTCAGTTGTTATTCTACCAGCCCCATAAATCATTCCTTTAAGTTCTCCCCAATACCAGAAATCCATCGGATTCAGGTCAGGAGATCTTGCTGGCCATTTTCGAGGATCACGAGCATTTCGACCGATCCAGCTATTTGGATAATGTTCATTCAAATACTGAATGACGCATGTAAAAATGTGTGGTGGTGCCCCGTCATGAAGAAACCACAAATTCTGTCTCCGTTGTAATGGCATGCTATCTAAGGTCTGTTCCAAAAGTTCTGGTAGGTTATTGGCTAGAAAGCTAAGGTATCATTCTCCTGATAACTTTGGGGCTAACTCGAAAGGGCCAATTACCTGATCGTCAAGAATACCCGCCCAAATATTTATTTTAAAACGTTGTTGGAAATGACCTTCACGAATGGTATGAGGATTTTCTTGGGCCCACAATTTAATATCCCGTCTCGCGTAAAAGTACATTCGTCCGTCGCTAAAATGTTTTTAAAAAAATTCGGATTTTCAATGTGTTTGTGCAAAAACCACTGACAGAATGTTAGTCTGCCAGTATAGTCTTTTGGTAACAAGGCCTGCACTCGTTGTACATGGTAGGGATAAAGCAAATTTTCCCGTAGGATTCTATGGACTATGGTATGCGATAGTCCTACGCGGCGGCCTAATTCCCGAGTGCTGATATCTGCATTGATTTCCACGATATTTAAAATTTGTTCCTCCTGCTATACAGTAACCTGTATTTCACGATTGCGAATATTAGTGGGCTGAACAGTTCCTGTATCTGTGTAACATTGTAAATCACGATTGTAAATAAACACGACGACGTACGCGAACAAAAACAAAACAACACGCCCGATGCCCGATAACTAACCACTGTTACCGTTTGCGATCGATTGCCGGTTCGATAAGAGTGATGAAAGACCGACGCGCTGTTGCCATGTGTGTTTTAAATCTTTAATTCAATGAAACTTACTTACTTACTGACTACAAATTTTGGCTTAACTTAGTAAAACTTAATGACATTTATTTGTTAATTACCCAATTTAAAAACGTTTTAGATTAGATTATAAAAATTAGTAAGACTGTGGTGATTGTGGTCGATAGAAAGCACTTAAAGTTGTAAACTATAACGCCATTTAGAGAAAAATCTATTGTCTTATGGACCATGGGTCATATGAACTTTTTGACTTGTTTTGACCCCACCATATTACCCATTTCAATAATGACTATCATAACGTTTACACCCTGTATACATGACTTAGTACGCCTATGAGGTCCGTGTGTTCGCTTGTTTACATTACTGGCAATTTTTCATGATAAAATAAGACGTCCAGGACACCCCAGTGAGTAATGAATAAATAAGAGGATGTAATCTTGGCTCACGAAGCAACGGCTTTGTAATAAAAAAGGTCACCGTTGTTCGTGCACGTTATGAAATAACCGCGGTCGTTGTCTGTCATTTTATCTATTATTCCTAAATGACGCTGTTATTGTTATTCATTGAATGTTTGTTGAAACCATGGTTAGAGTGGATTATAATTACCCCTTGAGGTCGTTCTATATTAATGTTGAAACGATTTTGTATTGTATTTATTGTCAACGAGTACCAAATTGTAGTAATGCTTCTTTATCTCGATATAATGTCCTTCTATCAGTCAAAAAGAGCTCCTTGGAATGAAGCTAAATCATTTTTTTAGTTAAATTGTTCGGAGACGCTATCTATAACAAAAAAGAAAATATAGGCAGCTAATGCGAAAAGCAGTGCCGCGCATGGTCTGAGCTCTCAGAACGATTCTCTGTTGGTGGTGGCTGGTATCCCGCCATTTGATTTTCTGACTGAAGCGATACAATTCCTCACATGATATAGTTCTTTTGCCAGAGGGTAGGAAATAGCGAGTACTCACTTCCTATACTGCAATGAGGATACTCCTAATCATCTACTCGAATGTAGCAGATGCGTTGACCACCAGAGACAGCTGGAATTACGCTCGATGAAATTCTCGTTGCTAACAATTTTTCCACTCATGTAAGCAAGGGCAGATGGATTGATATTCAGTCGGTAGTGAGGCGATTGATGCTGAAAAAGGTTGCACATAACACGTACATATTTTACATAGGTACGAATGCACGATAGAAATATATTACTAATCCATCCACTCTTCCCAGTTCTTACCTGCTCAGTCTTAGAGGTTCTGCTGCGTTAGTGCCGGAAGCTAACAATTCTTGTGCCATGGACTTGAGTGTTTCTGAAGACACACCCCCAGCCTGCAAAAAGCTCTCAAGTATAGATATTTTCTAGTCATTAAATACCATGAGAATATTGAGTATTCAGACTGCTCAAACTGATATTAGGTATTATTTATTGCAGTATTCTCTTGCCTTGTTGTATAGCAAGGGGGGTACCCAGCTAATTTTTTTTTATGTGGAAGTTCCACAAATTATAGTATATAACATATAGCCAAAAACAGTTTTATAGAATATGTGTAAGGATGGATATGTACCTAGTTTCTCCTAGAATGCTTTGAAAAGCAAATTTGTCATCTTTTCACCAGTATGATCTCTGAAACGGTAACGTTGAATGGTAGTAAAGCTGCGTATTTATATACAGTAATGGACAAAACTATATAGACAAATATGAATATTTACCTAAATACCTTTAGAAAACGAATTCATACTTCATTGCTCCATAAACAAATGTTTTTACATTATGCGCAATGAACACATTACAAGTCTGAATGTAAATAAGGGACAAAAATATGTAGACAGATTCTTTTCAACATCAGTTTAGTACAGTTTCGTGTCAGAAGAGGATTAATTTATGTTCATCAAGTATTGTGGAATAAGTTGAGTGATTTTAAGACCATGCCGCGTGGTCCAGAAATTTCTTTCGAGGTGAAAACTAAGATCATTGAGTTATACAAAGATGGTCAACGTCAAGTCGACATTGCCAAAAATTTGAAGCTGAAGCGCAAAAGCAGTTTGGGCAATATTGAACAAATATAAACAAAAAGGTATCTTGGAAGCCTCTAAGAGAAGTGGTCGGCCTAGAAAACTAAATGCTAGATCAGTTAGATTAATAAAAGTAATTTCGTCCAAAGATCTGTTTAAAACACCAAGACAAATAAAAGCCGAAATCGAGACAAAACGAGTTGTCAGTGTTTCTACGAAAAATATAAGTAGAAGATTAAATGATTTGAAGGACCGATTACAATTTGCACGGTTGCATCTTGATTGGAGCATCTGTGACTGGAAGAGGATATGTTTCAGTGACGAATCCCAGTTGAATATGTTTGGATCAGATGGTGTTCATTACGTTAGACGGTCCTAGTGGATAAAGATTCAACCTCAAGTACACTTTGCCCACTGTCAAACATGGAGGCGGGTCTGTTATGGTTTGGGGTGCTTTTCGGGGCTTGGGATGGGACCTTTACATAGAATAGATGGCATTATGGATGAGTTTGTATACACAGACATACTAAAGCATGTCATGTTACCCTATATGGAAGACAATATGCCCCTAAGACACTTCAAATCTCGCAAAGAAATTCTTTCTGAATGAAAAAATACCAGTTCTCAAATGGCCTTCACAGTCTCCCGATATAAACCCCATTGAAAATCTATGGGAATACTTAGATAAGCAAATACGAAATAAAAATTATTCAAGCAAGGATGAACTTTTTGCCGCTTTAGAGCAAAAGTGGAGACAGATTGATAAATCAAGAAACTTCTACAATCTATGCCGAGACGATGCCAGGCGGTGATTGATAATAATGGTTATGCTACAAAATATTAACACATGGTTGATTTTCTATAATTCAATGAACTTTGCTTCTTTTTTCTATAATTGTTTTGCTTTGTCTATACGGTTTTGCCCTTCATAGTTCCAGTTTTTTTCAATTAATATTTTATTGAAGGGAGTCTAATGAATTTATTCATGTATGAGTATTATGCTTTAATGAATTATGTATACAGGTTGGTGTATTAATAAAACAAGTTAAAAAAGAAATACAGCACAATATTAATTTGTCTATATACTTTTGTCCATTACTGTATATCAGAAAATGCATTTGAAAAGTTTGGATGCTTCCAATATCTATAGAGATATACGGAAAAGGAAACAAATTCTCCCAAAATCATTTCACGTTTTTCTGAATTCTGTTGAGGTAGGATTCCAAAATAAACTGCACATTCACACTGCCACTTTTGATCTCAGCAAGGTGGCGTAAATAGAACATTAATATGATTTTTGTTCTCGTATCCATCGTCTCAACTTTGATTTTTCTTATATTTGTCATTTTTGCTTATGTGAATAGCTTTTAATTCAGATTTCAAATATTATAGCGCGTCATACGATTTTATAAAAAAAACTTTTCCCTAGTAAGCCTTGAAATTAATCATGCAGTCATTGATTTCATAGCATATCAAAGATGATAACATGTTACGCATTGATGTAAAACTTCAAGTGCTTAACTTCATATAATAATGGAGACATCAACGGTATAATTTCAATAAACTTATAGCACAGCCGACGTCAACTACGAGCCGTGATGAAAGAAAGAGGACAGTTCGATTCGATACAAATCGTCTGAATATGAAATAGCTCTAAAAAATTTAAAAATACGAAATAATCGTGATATATATGAGTCGCTAATGCAGTTAACCTAATTAAAAGTATTTAGTTTACGTTTTTTGGTGTCAGCACACTGTGTTCCAACAGGCCCAGCTTGGAAATGTGGAGTTACCTGTTTGTTTTTAATACATTTACTTTCAGTTTTACTGTTATTTTTCAATTTTACATAATCATTCAAAATTATGTTTGAAAAAATAGACAAAAGCTTAGATAAAATATCTGCATAATTGCGGCCACAGTTGCAAGTTAAAGAAAATTCACTGTATATAAAGTCAGACTTTATGCTGAGCAAGGTTAACTGACACAAAATATATTTTTGATTATTGCTTTTCAAGAAGAAAATTTCCAATCTATCTACATTAATAATAGATTCAAAAATGGCATACATATGGTAGAATATGATTGGTACATAACTGGTTGGAATTGACAGTCCTCCTCTTTGCAAATGATCAAAATAAACATTTGTTGTTAATGAACCTTTTTCTTTAACTATTGGCGATTTGCTTATCTCGCAGTTTAGGTTTTTAGAGATAGCGTGTGAAGCATATCCAGATATATAAGTCTTAGTACTATCCTCTATGTCACAATTGGCTAAGTAATTTGTCTCAAATACTTCATTGAATATATCCAAAACTTCAGGATTTTGTTTGGTATCCAAGAAATCAAAATTTTCTTGAGTTTCTAAGCAGTTTTGGAACCTTGTTTTAATTTCTGCTAAAGAAAATGTCGATTTCTTTTCATTGAAAATATGCTTCAGCCGTATTTTCTTTTCAGCATTTAAAATTTCATCATATGACACATTTTAATTGCAGACACATAAAAGTCTATAATTGCCAAATCGTTTTTCTAAATTATCAGTGGTGAATTTTCCAGGCAATACATACTCAATGTCAAATTGATTAAATGAATATTCAATTATATTAAGTAGAGTCAGCGTGCTTTGATATAGAGCTGTATACATTTCTGGTGTCAGGTGTCCATTATTATTCTCTAGATTATGCCATTTTCTAACCATATCAGGAATTTTTTTAAAAATTGTACTCTATAATCATATTTATTGGTAATAGGCTTACAAAATTCGTTTCGCTTCAATTCTCCTTTTATTACACTTGTATTACTGACAATATCCCACCAATTCCTGATTATTTCCAAAAAGTGTGCAGCATCATTAAACTTTAATTTTTTCATAGCAGCTATTGTTGAGTGATGGAATAAATTATCTACAAAATTTACATTTTGCCTTTCAAATGAATTTGGATGCAATGTTTTATAATTTAATTTATATGCTTTCTTAACTACAGCTTCTTTTTCCTATTGATATACAGCACGAATGTTTTCAAATTTAGCATACTGAATAACATCATTATTGTCAAAATTAGGATATACAAAAGTTTTGTCTAGGTTTTTTAAATTAATCCAATTATTTCTGATACTCTTGAAAATATGCACAACATCATAAGTTAAATATATGTTCTTATCAGGATTATGTGGATTTGGAATAGAATAATTTTCTGATGAATCCTTTGCTAATTTCCTGAACATTGCTCTATTAATTCGGTGATTATCAGTAACAACACAAATAACTTCAAATCCACATTTTTGAACTAAATTTATCTTTGATCTTATCCATATCATCGAAATTCTGGATAGCTTTTTCATGTTTCTCAATTAATTTTTGTTTTCTTTGCATTGGGTCAGTTCTTTTGGGTGCTTCAGTTTTTGAAAGATATGATGGCAAGCTTGGGAAAATGGAGGGAACAGCATTTTCTTTCAATTTTGGATATTTCAAAGGTATATTATTTTGGACTGTTCCATCCGCCAAAACTATATTTTCTGTCCTGATGATATCCGATTCTCTAAAATGACGACTGCACACAGCTGAATATTTTGAAGGTGTCCAATTTTTTCTGGGAATTGCCATAAGCCAAAGCTTTCTGTTTTCAAAGCAGAATTATAGTTTGCATTGCATAAAGGAACACAGCAACAACGAGGCATATTGTCTGCGTCAAATACTTGATAAATGAAAAAAGAAAAATACAACCTGAATTTGCACGTTTTCAATAGTTGAAATCCTTAGCGTCCTGAGGCGCGAACAGCCACAGTCACACTTCTTAGTTTATTTTTAAAGCACAGAAGCACTACAACTAGAGTCTATTTCTCATATATTATAGTCACCGATCACTTTGAACACATACACACACTTTGAAGCTTAGAAAACAAGCTTTTCTCTTAATTACAGCCTCTGGGATTCCAAAATCACAAATTGAAAAGGTTATGTTTTCTCAGCGTTTTGAGCACGAGTTGCGTCGATGCAGCAAGCAGCGGCGGGAGTAACACTACCACCTGATGCCAGATTTCTTTGTTCACGGCTCGTAGTTGACGTCGGCTGTACTTATAGCTGAAATGTCAGATCGAAATTTTAATCATGCCACCGTATAGAAGAGAAAAGGTGGTAATGTTATTGTGTAATTTGTTTGAAATCTGTTGACAATGTAGATGTTTGAAAAGTTTTATTTTTGACTAAAGCCAGGAAAAAATGAAAACGACTTCGGAAATACTTTAAATTCCCAAACTGTCCAAGTTCAATTTTTATCTAAGCATTTTTCCTCCATAAAGTACTTGAACCCTGAATGAATAACACAATTTTTTTAAATGTTCTATCCATTCAATCCAGCTAGGGGAAAGGGGGGGGGGCTGCTGCTGCCCCCCCTTGCCCTCCTCTGGGTACGCCCTTGTCGCATAGTTCAACAGTAATGGCTGTTTTGGTGACCCTGCAAAATACAGTCCACTTGCACATGAGAGTATTGTTTTAATGGGAAGTGAAACGGAAGCGCTGTTATGAAATATTAAATAATGCATACGCTTGACCCAGTTTCGCGAGCTGCAAGCTCCAAACACGACGGCTACGAAGCTTAATATTAGCTGCATGCATATACAGGCTGTATGCTCGCTCCAGGGGAAAATTGGATTCAAGCTGCAAGCGTAATTTGGACCAACTCTGCTGTTAGCATTTAACTCTCGGAAAAAGTTATGAACTTACTACTTGGTAATTTCAGTTGATAAAATATTTGAGCTTAATTTACTGAGAATAATTACGCAGTGTAGTAGGGCCAATTTGATAAATCAGTGTAAATTAATTTTGTAATGTATGAGGTTCCTGCTTGGCTAAACTTTGCATTAGCAGGCCATATAGTCTAAGGCCCGTATCGTCAGTCGTCCCTACAATTGTAGGGCGCGTTTATGGCCTCCTTGATTGTCATACGCCTTTCTCTCCTTCAAAAATTTCTAGATTACACTTGTCCCGTGTCAGCGTCAGCGCTCTCCTATTGTGAAGATATGTTTTTTTTAAATTGTAGGAAATTTCAGGCTGATAAAACAAGATATAAAAGCAAGCACAATTTGATGCAAATAGATGTTTGTGACATAACCTCAAAATAGAGTCCGGACACGGAGAAGTAGAAAACTATGACAATCAAGGAGGCCATAAAGGCGCCCTACAATTGTAGGGACGACTGACGATACGGGCCTAAGTCTCTATACAGAGAAAACCACATTTGTCTGACGGCTTTGGCTTAATGTGTACGAGAGAGATGTTTGTATCAATACATGCTAGAAAGAGATAGAAGCTGGTTGAAGAGCGAAATGTCATCACCACATTGCCTAGCAACGGTGACGCCGAACGTCGTGCAATCTGTTGCGTCGCCAATAGGTTACACCAGAAAATGTTCTACAATAGGTGAGGTTACTGTCAAACCCAAGAAGGAGGTCTCTTCGAACATTTAGGAATTTTTATTTCAATTTTGATGTGACTTGGTGCGTTAATTTATCTTAGAATTATCTTTGATTTCCACCGAAGGTGATGAAATCAACACATCCTGCGTTATTAATAATAATAATAATAATAATCGTCTTTATTTAAACTGTACTTCATACAGAAACAAGAGTTGCATATGGTGGCGAAGTTTAGCAACATGCTACTCTTACACTTAACCACCCATGCAAAAAAAAAATAAGTTGTTAAGTAGCAGATATCAAACAAAATATACATATATACATACACATGTACATACATACATACATATACACACATTACATACGTACATGTTGCACCAAGGTTTGCTACATGCACACAAGGGAAGTGAAGAATCATTTAACAATATATCTATAGCAAATGTTACAAATAATAATAATAATAAAATGTCTTTATTAGGCACGTTATATAAACTACAACATAATGTGACCTCTACGTAGGCGAAGTCTAGCTCTTGGCTACTCTACTTAAACCTACCCAAATAATAAATTGAAATACTTAATCAAAGGAAACTTTGACAAGCAGCAAAAGACGCTTCAAAACAATGAACTTGATAGCTTCCTGACATACATAATTTATACACACATTTATTACGTAAAAATAAAATAAAATATAAGAATTAAAAACTAAATTTTCCACAATTACTACAATGACAAATAAATCTGTTTCACATGCTTACGAAATCTGTTTACTGGCCAATCCTTTATATTGTCATCTAATTCGTTATAAATCAGGATAGCATTGTAAGTGTATGAACTACGAAATAAAGTTGTTTCATACATAGGGATCTCTAGTCTTTTTTTGTGTCTGAAATCAATGTCTGAATTATTTCGTCTGAAAACAAATTTCTCATAAAGATACAAGGGGGATCGATAATATATGATCTTATGTATAAACACTGCTATATGGTACTTGCAAGCATTTTCTATACACATCCAAACAAGCTGAAATCTCTTTAAGGAAACATGATCATACTTCTTGAGATTAAATACAAATCGACAACAAGTATTTTGGAGTTTTTGGAGTCTTGCTTTTGTGATAGAATCAAGACAATGATAGAACACAGTGCTACAGTAAAATAAGCTTGGAAATATAATAGCCTCATAACTTTTTTCTAACTTTAAAATTCAAAATAGAGCGATTGACATAAAAACACTTCAAAGTTGCATAACATTTTTTTAAGATAGACGAAACATGCTCCTTAAACCGTAAAGTATAATCAATAATCAACCCTAAATTTTTTGTAGTATTTACGACAGCTAGACGCTCCTTGTCGATTTTTACATCAAGAGAATTCAATATAGTGTTACGTTTGACAGCAGGACAAAAAAGCATCACTGAGCACTTATCCTTATTGAGCTTAAGATTGTTACCATTTGAGTATCCTACTATTGCCTCCAAATCATCATTAAACTCATTGATTGAAGTATGTAAAGTGTTACTATTAAAGCTCTTATATATCTGTGTATCATCGGCATAGCACATCACAGAAGAGTTTTTCGCAGAGCTACCCAAGTCTATAGTATAAATTAAGTACAACAAGGGCCCTAAAACTGAACCCTGAGGGACACCTGATGTTATATCAATCGGACTAGATATAGTGTTATCTATCTCTACTACTTGTTTACGATTTGAAAGATATGTTATAAAAAACATTAGAGGTATGTCTGAAAAACCAAAAAACTTCAATTTAGCACATAAAAGCTCATGATCTATTTTATCGAACGCCTTAGAATAATCTAATGATACAAGTGCTGAAGCATCTCCCTTATCAAGCGAAGCAATGATGTCATCTGAAACCCTTGCTAAAGCTGTAGTTGTACTAAAACCACTGCGGAAACCAGATTGACACTTGGGAAAGAAATCATTATTAGAGAAATAATGATAAACCTGATGTTTAATCAATTTCTCCAATATCTATTTAAATACTATTACGCATTACAAATTAACACTGTTTCGAAGCGGGACGTCACTCCCCAATGAGCACTAGATGGGTACTGACCAAAATCGGTCATCTAAGATCATGGATGTGGAAACCTTGCCTTGGAATGTACGGGATGCGGTGTTACCAAGCGAACCAATGATGCAATGTTGCAGTATTTTTGGCGAACCAGATCTTTCATTTCGACCTAAAATGGAGCGCTGTTATAACCGATCAGGAACCCGGTTTAGTCGAAAAAATAAAACATATCGCGTCTGGATTCTCGGGTAATGGGAGAACGTATGATCACAGCGTAGAACGAAATGCGTGACTGTCTTCTCTGTAATCTCTGCCCAGCTATTTTTCAAACAATAACCAACAAAATCAGAGCTCATTACTTCTCCGGTATCTAACGACGTCACGTTTTCTTGTCCGGTCTGACTGGAATATCAAGACAGACGGAGACAGAGAGACTCCAACTTCAAGAAAACCGAGTGTAGTCGCCACTTTTTACCGGCATGAGCTCTGGGGAACCGGCGAACCGGTTGGATCGATTGATAAGATTAATGAAACGTATCGAGTCCTGATTCTTTTTATCCGTCGAGATGCCGATGCTGGCTAGAATTTTTATTAGGGCATCACATCCGCAGGTTATTGCCTCGGATTGGACTGCTCGCTCCTCGTGCTTCTTTTTCTTTATTTTTCACTCGCGGTCGGACCATAGGAAGAATAATTGGAATGTCTGATGTGAACGCTATGTTTTTGCAACCGGAGATTTCTTCCATATAAAGCTATAGAGGATTCGAGCCAGATGACGGTAACATGATCACGGTATCTCAAATAGTAAATAGGAGGAGAAGCAGGAGAATTAGTTATACCAAACAGTACTCGTATCAAGGAAATCTACTACTACCTAAACGATGGAAGAATTAAACTCGCGAACTTTTTGTTGCTTAAAGATATCTGTATCACACAAGTTCATTCATCTCAGTTTGTCAGTCCGAGTCGGTGGTATAATACCAATGCGTCATTACTGAGTCAATCTACTTAATGAAATATTCAGAGATCCATCATAGATGGAGTAACACAAATTAAAGGTTAGACGGAATGGATGGTACATTTAAGGATCCTAAAAACAGTTAAGTCATCACTTTCAAACGCATCGTAGAACGCTTAAAGCGGCACTTACTCCTAATATCTAAATATTGCTAAAATATATACTAAGTGACATATAAATCCGAACACCCAGTTTAAATGCTTTTATTTTAATAAAAGTTGGTGAATGTATTTATCTTACTGTAAATAACAAGTGAACAAAGTTTCAGCCTTATCAGTTGGACATTCCGGTTTTTATACTGCTTTGTTTAATTCACTAACGCCCTAAAAATGAATATTTCAGCCGCAGTAAAGAATCAATGTTGGCGGATTTTGGTTCTTGACATCCTTTACGATCGGTTACGATGCCTAGAGTACGGAGACCTGTACGATTTCGTCAACTTAGTGATTTTCATAGGGGCCGTATAGTGGGACTTCGGGAAGCTGGACTTTCTTTTCGGGCAATTGCAGTTAGAGTGCAAAGAAGTGTAGACACTGTGGTTAGGTGTTGTCAGGCATGGCTTCGAGAAGGCCGTACGCAAAGAGCAAGGGGCACTGGACGCCGCCGTAGAACAACAGACCGTGAAGATCGTCGCCTAAGATTATTGGCGCCTTAAGGGACCGTTTCTCCACTACCAGGTTCATTGCAAGTGAATGGTTTGCAGAACACGGAAGTGTTTACCGACGAATGAGAAGTTTTGGCTTGTTTTCATACCGGCCACACTGGGTCCTCCCTTTAACTCGAGAACACCGACGTAATCGCCTTGAGTGGTGCAGACAACGGTCACTCTGGGATCAGGAATGGAACAGTATTGTCTTTAGTGACGTGTCTCGATTTTGTTTAGGCATGCACGATAGTCGTGCCAGGGCTAGAAGGAAAAGGTCCTACGATGAAGACTCAATGAACAAATTCATATCAGATCTATGTGCTGAAGATTGGTCTCTACTATATAACATGATCGATGTTAGCCTCGCGTTTGGACATTTTTTTGAGGTATTTAACTACCACTTTCAAATAAATTTTCCACGGCGAATGCATACGGTTTCAATCAAAAGAAAATTGTGGGTGAACGAAGAAATAGTGCGTTCTAGTCACAATTTAAAGGAATTTCATTATTTAGCAACAGTGATTCCAGAATGTAAACAACAATATATTGAAAAAAAGAGACAACATAAGAAATTAGTAGAACTTACAAAACGAAGGTATTATCAGAAAAAAATATTTGACTCCAGCAACAAAACTAAAGCTGTCTGGAAGACTGTATCTGAACTGACCGGAAATAATACAAAAAAAAACAATAATATGAGTCCGACTACTACATCCAATCAGAAAATCCGTGCTGAATTCAATCAGTTTTTCAAAAGTGCACCTCTAAAAATCGTCAGAAATATTCCAACAAATCCCATTCATGATAATACCTTTAGTTCGAGCAGGGAAGATGCACGGCATTTGATGTTGCTGTATCCATTTACTGATGATGAATTATTTGACCTAATTAATAAAAAGCTAAAAAACAAACATTCGTCTGGGCCTGATGAGATCCCAAATTTTATAGTAAAAAAAGTATTGAATTACATTCTGCACTGGGAAATTTCCTTGTCTGCTAAAAACAGGAAAGGTGATTCCAGTATACAAAAAAGGGGATCCCTCTGAGCTGAGTAATTACAGACCAGTAACAATACCATCAACTTTTTCAAAAGTATTCGAGTACTGCTATCTGGACAGGTTGTTTTTGTTTTTGTTAAATAATAATATTTTGACAGAGAATCGGTTTTCGAAATGGGAAATCGACGGCAACAGCAATTCGCAGCTTCTACGGAACTCTTGTCAAAATGATTGAGGCCGGCGAGTGCCCTGTTGGGATCTTTTGTGATCTCAGCAGGGCATTTGACTGCGTCAATCATGAAGTGCTGTTGCAAGAAATGTCAAAGTATGGCATAAATGGTCCACCATATCACTGGATAAGGACTTTTTTAGAGAATAGGTCCCAATTTGTGAGTATCGTCGATAGTGGTCTGAATGCGCCTATTAAGTCCGACGTAGCTGACATCTCCATAGGCGTCCCTCAGGGCTCTATTCTAGGTCCTGTGCTATTCAGTCTAAATATATATAAATGACCTTGAGTTCTGTTCCTCTGAAGGTAGATTCACTTTATATGCAGATGATACTTCAGTGGTGATATCGAATAAGTGTGAGGCTACATTAGAGAGATATTGTGGAGTTTTATTGCAAGGTATTCACAAGTGGCTTAGCAGCAATCACCTCTATTTGAATTCTGAAAAAACATCAGTTGTCCAATTTCACAACATCCAGAAGAAGCCTAGGACATTAAATATCACTTTTAATGGCTCAAGAATGACTCTTAACACGCAAGTTAAATTCTTGGGCTTGTATCTAGATACAGGTTTGAATTTTAAAGACCACTGTGTATATATTGCTTCAAAGATAAACGCCCAATCATATCTTGTGAAAAATTTGCGAACTGTCCTTACCGAAGCACAGATAATTTCTGTTTACTATGCTCAAGTTGAGACACGACTGAGGTATGCACTATGTTTCTGGGGTTTGTCTACAAATGCCCAACAAGTATTTTTGGCCCAAAAAGAGTGGTTAGATGCATGATGGGAGTCAGCAGTAGGCATTCTTGTAAGGATATTTTTAAGCGCCTTAAGATTTTAACTTTACCATTTTTATTTTTATATGAAATGGCTGTGTATACTTTTATTAACAAAACTAGGTTTTTAAACAATTTTAACTCGTACTCGACCAGACAAGCTGGAGACTTAAATGTGTATTTTGCCAAGTATATGATCGGCGTCAGATCTCCGGAAATACTGGGTCCACGAATTTTCAATAAACTACCAAAACATATTAAAGACTGTGGAGATATACATAATTTTAAGGCTAAGCTGACAGATTTTCTTGTGTGTAAATGTTATTATGCCGTCTCTGAGTTTGTTATGTTATGATTTATTTGTGTGTTTGTTTTATACATATATTTATTTTGTGTTGTTTTATTAGTTATCATTCCGACGAATCCTATACATACTTTGTAATGTCTCTTGGGATAATAAAAGAATTTGAATTTGAATTTGAAGGCGACTTGGTGAAAGGAGGAATCCACAGTTTTTTGTTGAAAGACATGTTCATCACACTGTTGGAGTTATGGTTTGGGGTGTTATAGCTTATGGTTCCAGGTCACCTTTAATCTTCATCAGAGGTAACATGAACGCGCAGCGTTATATCCACGAAGTTCTAGAATCCCATCTTTTACCCTATCTTGACACCCTGGCAGATCCAACTTTCCAACAAGATAATGCCCGACCACATGTTGCAAGAGTCACAATAGACTTCTTTCAACATAATGATGTCACATTGTTACCATGGCCACCAAGATCTCCCGACTTACCCCCAATTGAGCACGTGTGGGATATGATGGGTAGGAGATTGCTCAATTTGCAACGTCCTCCTCAGACTCTAGAAGCACTTCGACAGGAGTTGGTGGTTGCCTGGAATGAGATACCACAGGAGGACATTGACCACCTGATCAGAAGCATGCCTAGGCGCGTTGGAGAATGCGTAGCACATCAGGGTGCATCCACACACTATTAAAGGTCAAAGGGCTTTAAAGCAGTGCAATCATTTTGAAATTTTTATCATTTACTTATTATGCTTCATTAAGTACTTATACAAAATTTTATTAAAATAAAACCATTTAAACTGGGTGTTCGGATTTATATGTCACTTAGTATATAAATATTTCTCCTGTAGGGGTGTGTCAGTGACGACACCACCGCATACCAGTTGGCAGCTGGCAGAGTCGGTAGCTGCCTCCACGACGATGTACCATCGTGCCGTGCACGAATTATTAGGAGCACATTGTACGATACATTGGACCTCTATCATTTAATTTTCCCGTGTAACCGTGATCAGAAGCTTCTTAAAGAATGTCTTTGACTAATACTAAAGACGTTACAGTTACAACGCCCTACCCCGTACAAGCCCCAGATTCCAACCCCACCAAAAAAAAAATCCGAAAATGATCAGGAGGACCATGAAACCTCAGAAAGCGAAGTTTGAGCGATTTTAGTTTTTTTCGTGTCTTTGCCTCTAGCTCCCCAACCACTAGACCGATTTTCAAAAACTGCAAAGATTTTTCATCACTGACGTACTAGTAACCATGTATGAAAATTTCATCAAAATCCGACCGGCACTCCTCAAGTTATAGGCGGTCGCATTACAATACTTCCTCGCCAGTAGGCGTGGGAAGTAAACGTGTAAGAGAAGATAGCAATACGGATAAATAACGTGGAATCAATCCAATAACATTGCGGCTGTGACCGAGCAGGCGCGAGCATTGGTGCGTCGGCGTTCAAAGAGCACCCGATAATCAGGGATCGTTGCCAAAAATAAAAATAAACCGACAAAAAAAAACTTGGCCGGACGGTTCGCATACCATCTCTCCTTTCTCTTACACAACAATTTATGGATTGGCTTTTCTGTTGTGCATTACCTTGGTAATTTATTTAGCTAACCGGTTGGTTGCTTGAAGGAGTGCGAGCAGCTCGACCATTTTTTACATCGCCTTGCACGCACATTCTTTACGTGGGCTTTTATATGAATTCTTCAGCTAAAAGCATGAACGGACAGTTCTAGAATCGTACTTGGCACACAAAAAGTTGATCTTCTTTTAAAACTAGTTTGACGCCCTTTTAATTCAAAAAACAAATTAGCGAAAACGAATGAAATCCACTGCAAATTTCAGAGTTAATATGTTCTACCTCAAACTGTAAGTTGGCCATGGAAACAAAACTTTACTTACGCTACCTTTATTTACCGTGGCAGACTGTCAAACTTGAAGTTTTTGTTGTTTCATTCGATGATACTTTTTCACGGCAAAATTCGTGAAAATTCTATATATCTATTCTAAGTGACATATAAATCCGAACACCCAGTTTAAATGGTTTTATTTTAATAAAAGTTGGTGAATGTATTTATCTTACTGTAAATAACAAGTGAAAAAAATTTCAGCCTTATCAGTTGAACATTCCGGTTTTTATACTACTTTTTTTTAATTCACTAACGCTCTAAAATATTTAAGCCGCAGTAAAGAATCAACGTTGGTGGATTTTGGTTCTTGACATCCTTTACGATCGGTTACGATGCCTAGAGTACGGAGACCTGTACGATTTCGTCAACTTAGTGAGTTTGATAGGGGCCGTATAGTGGGACTTCGGGAAGCTGGACTTTCTTTTCGGGCAATTGCAGTTAGAGTGCAAAGAAGTGTAGACACTGTGGTTAGGTGTTGTCAGGCATGGCTTCGAGAAGGCCGTACGCAAAGAGCGAGGGGCACTGGACGCCGCCGTAGAACAACAGACCGTGAAGATCGCCGCCTAAGATTATTGGCCTTAAGGGACCGTTTCTCCACTACCAGGTCCATTGCAAATGAATGGTTTGCAGAACACGGAAGACCTATTGGCATGAGAAGTGTTTACCGAGAAATGAGAAGTTGTGATTTTTCAAATGGTATGCCTCAAATTTTATTGCGTATTTGGATAAATCAGTTCAAAAGAAGAAAATTGATATAACATACTATGGGGTTTTGGTAATTAGCTACTGAGATATATAAGGTGTTTTATCCAGAAAAAACCCACTTCGGCAACGCCTCAGTCCGCTATTTTAAAATTTGGAGTGCTGAATTTTGTATCAAAAAAAAAACTTAAACACCTCAGCTTTTATCTTATTTGTTACTTTTTCAAATTTTAATTTTTGCTCCTACAGGGTGGTCAAAAACGCAAATTATAGTTTTTCTCAAAAATTTCAAATGCATCACCCTGTATATTAGTGCAAGTTTGGATTCAATTGTTTATAAGCTTTTTTTGACACTGCACACTTAAGGGTTTTTACGGCTATTTTTTCGGTTATTAGCAGGTCTTAATTCCCTAAAATATCGCATCATCCTTGGAAACAAATAAATTGTTGATTAATTACAAACTATCATGTTTGAGAATGAATTTTTCTAAAGAAGAAATTGTGAATATGGTGTCACTCCATAGAGCACTTAATTGTAAATAATTGGCACGCCTGTTTTTCACGATTGTTCTTCTTAATGCTCTTCGGTCGTCATTTGTGATATTCCTTTTTTCACATATTGTGGCTTAATATTAACTGAACTAGTTCTATCTTCTAACAATTTTTCTCACACTGTACCGCGATAAGTCTAACAAAGTTGCAATTTTTGAGTTTGATCTCCCACAATTAAAAAATGTAATTACCAGTAACCGAATTTTCTCACTAATAACCTTTCCTCTACCCATTTTGAAAACCTTAACTACCCAAAACTATTTTAAACGTATTCTGACAGCTGTGATTAATAAAAACAATTGTCATGGCTTTTATTTTTCACAGCCATCTATGCGCTATAGACTTATTTTGCATTGAAATGGAAATAAGTTGATATGCTGTAGTTGCAACATGTGTTATTTTTATTCTGCAAATTTGATTAGAGAGTGATAAAGTTGGTGTTTTCTGCTATATATTATCAAAATATTCATTGTTAATGTTATAAACCTATACCACCCTGCTACATTTTTATTATTTGTGTTTTATAAGAACAAAAACTAAGATGTCAATAGTTGGGCCAACTGATGTGGGAAGGGGCTCGTACAAGCATTATGCTTGGAGTGTAATTTATTGAAGATGTAAGAATGTGATACAATTCACCAAAACCACTTTTTTCAGTTCTGCTGGTCGTTTGCTGATAAAAGATACGCCTATGGTCTTGAAAATAGTCGATTTTGATCAGTATGCGTCTCGCAAACAGTTGTCACTGCTGATTTTCCGCCGAGATTTATGATGCCGCAAATAGGGCCTTGGCCGTTCCCGATTCGCTAGAACGCAAAAAAAGGGAAAAGAAACATATTCGTTTGCGGAGAAAACCACCAGAACGTCAGACACGGTTCATCGTTAAAAGCGCGCACTGAATGGAGCTCCGAGAATAACAATGCTCTTTGTATCTGGAAAGTTTACTTTGATATACATGAAAGCGTCTACTTTTTGCCAGCGTGGGCAGTTGATGACCTGTTTCTTGTTTGGGCATACTGCTTTGTTGCTGTGCTGTCCAATGATGAGATAAACTGATTTGGTTGATGGCGATTGAGACTAGCCGGTCCAAGAAATTCAAATAGATCAGGAGTCAAGCCTGTATGTATGTTTACATTACATTGTTTGTCGCGAAAATTGCAGAGTTTTAGTTTATACTTATGACTCATTTGCCTACCAAAGCGACAACGTTGAATCAACATAATAATGGGTGATTTTTTTGCTAGTATCTTTTTGGCAACACTGTTTTTCACCGATGACGCGTGAATCGTGTCTTGTGTCATTGTCAAACTTGTTCAGTTTAGTCTATAATTTAACCATGAATCGACTTACGAACGAACAACGCTTGCAAATTATTGAATTTTACTATCAAAATTCATGCTCGGTTAAGAGAGTGCATCGAGCACTGCTTCCAATTTATGGGCAATTTGGTCGGCCAACTGAGGGAGCTATTCGGAAGCTTGTGACTAAATTTCGAACCCAGTTTACATTATTGGACATTAAACCACCAACACGCAGACGTAGAGTGAGGACTGAAGAAAATATTGCGGCTGTATCCGCCAGTGTTAGTGATGACCGTGAAATGTCGATTCGACGCCGTTCGCAGCAATTGGGCCTCTGTTACTCCACTACGTGGAAAATTTTGTGACAGGATTTGGGTGTAAAACCTTATAAAATACAGCTGGTGCAAGAATTGAAGCCACACCACCTCGCACAACGTTTCCAATTTGGTGAATGGGCGCTGGCAAAGTTGGAGGAAGATCCACATTTTTAACGAAAAATTGTGTTCAGCGACGAAGCTCATTTCTGGTTGAATGGATACGTTAACAAGCAAAATTGCCTCATCTGGAGTGAAGACCAGCCAGAAGCATTGCAAGAGCTACCAATGCATCCCGAAAAAATCACTGTTTGGTGTGGATTATGGGCCGGTGGTATCATCGGGCCGTACTTCTTCAAAGACGACAATGGCCGAAACGTAACTGTGAATGGCGAGCGCTACCGTGCGATGATAACAAACTTTTTTTTGCCCAAAATGGAAGAGCTGGACTTGGCTGACATGTGGTTTCAACAAGACGGTGCCACATGCCACACCGCACGCGAAACAATGGCCCTATTGAGAGGCGAGTTCGGTGAACAGTTTATCTCACGTTTAGGGCCCGCCAATTGGCCGCCTAGATCGTGTGATTTAACGCCGTTGGACTATTTCTTGTGGAGCCATGTTAAGGCTAATGTCTACAGGGATAAACCGGCAACGATTGACGCACTGGAAGGCAATATTGAAGCATTTATTCGTGAGATACCGGCCGATATGTTGGAGAGAGTGTGCCAAAATTGGACCTTGCGCATGGGCCATCTAAAGCGGAACCGCGGCCAACATTTACATGAAATAATCTTTAAACATTAAATTATATCGACCGTTCTATCGACTCAAATAAAGATTTAATCGTTTTTTCAAATTTTTTGTTTTTTTTTGAAAATCAAATCCTATACCTCTTAAAAAATCACCCGTTAATAACACTTACTGGTGAAAACATCTACCTGTGCCGCTCTTTGTAAATCATGTCTTGATTTCACACCACAAAACCGCATTTAAAAAAACACTAAAAATATGAATTTACTGACAGAACTGTACAAAAATTTACTTATCTCAAGTACATTGTGGTCGTCACTACAGACTATGAGAATTAAGGGATACACAAATCGTTGACTGACACCTTCTACCTAGTCTGAATTCGTTGGACCACCTAATAATTAAAAACTGAAGCTTACCAATGCAAGGTTGTTTATGTGTCGGCAGGACTAATTTTGATATTTTTGTTCTAGAGCCGTGTAATTAGAGGACTATCTAGTGTCACTTGCACCGTCAACGCGAAAAAGCAGAGGTGTGGCAGATCAGCCATCTTGGATGTAGGACAGTCGCCGGAACCGCCCGATAAAGGTGAGTTTTTTTTAATGGATAGCTCGAATAGTTTTTTTGGTCGAAAACGCTTGTAAGATATTCGTTAAATCATGAACTTCCTCTACGTGCGTGGCTCCTAGGAAATCTGATAGGCTATGGCCAGATTTTACTAAGCCGGGGTGCAAAAAACATAGAGAAAAATTATACGGTTTTTGGAAGATGCGGCCCTATTTCCCATATTAAATCAAGAAATACGTCATACATCACTTGATTTAGCTCCAAAATTATTTTTTTTTCATTTGTATCCGGCCGTGGTCATATTCAAAGCATGGAGGCAAATCTGCTACTATTCATTTGTTTGTCGGTCGATCATTGTCTAATGTACGTGAGTCAAATCTGTCAGAAACCAGACGATGTCGAGGAAAAAGAGAAATGGAAAAATAAGAAAAAAGGAGAAGAGAAAAGAAAAACAGAAGTGTATCAGTTTACGAGGCTTTTGACACGGATTAGTTTTGAGGTGAACGGAAAACAAATTTTGATTCAGGTTTTGTTAGAGTGTAATTTTGGGTTTACTAAAAGTACGCTAATTTTTGATCACCGTGCGAACCGTGTCCTTGAATGTTTACAAACTTGCTACACTGTGTAGTCCACTGAGTCACGCAAAAGAGGGTTGCTGTGTGACTCCGCTTGACTACACGGTCTCAGAGTAGTGTTTCATTTGAGACATGCCATGGAGCGTTGCAGATTGTTCGTAAAGCCCTGCTTTACAGTACTTGAAGACACTGTATGTGACTTGGCAAGAAAACACCAAGTCGCACATGTTTAAGTAATGGCTGGTCTAATAATCATTTTATATACTCTATCTTTGTTCTTAAAACTCAATTTGGAGGATCTACATAACAAAGGATATAGTTGCCGAAACGTAATTTCTAATTTTGTGTGTGTTTGTTTTTGCTTCTGCCAGGTCTTGCTTTTATCAAGGGTGACGCCGAGATACTTGGCAGAATTTTTCCATGGTATACGATTTCAGTCTACAAAAACCTCAGCTGGGGGGCCGCGACGTTTTTTCGTACAATAAATAGCCTGCATATTCGAATGATTAATTTTAATGAGCCACCGTTCCGTCCACTCTAGCGCTTCCTCCACCGCACCCTGCAACCTATCGTGAACCAGATCACCAGTACACGATTTGGCGACAGGTGCAGTGTCATCATTACAGTTGCTGCGGCAAGTAACATCATGGATATAAAGCGAGTAAATGATTAGTCCTAGGACCCTGAGGAACACCGGTCCATACTGGCCACGTTGTTGACAAAACCTTAATTTTGATCCAAAAGTCCTTTCCTTCCAGGTTAGTTTATAGAGGACGCCTTGTCAAAGGCTTTTGAGATATCCAAAACCTTGATGCCAGTACTCATGCTGAGGGTGAACCCTCTGGTTACCCACCCTATTCCATCAGCCTGACTTCCTGTATCTCGGTACTATGATCATAAATCTCATAAAATATCTATATTGATATAACAGCAATTATGACTATTTTATTAAAAATAACAGAGTCTCACTGTTTCTATACACAATCATCGAGCAAATAATTAACTTACTTGGCTACCTTGTGAGAAAACCCGTAGTTTCAGTTTCAAAGACTTATTTCTTATTGGTCCAATTTTGAATCCTTCGGGTCAATAGTAAAATCGGGCTTGCCTACCTGATCACGATTCAGAATGTGGCATTCCATCACTCACAGACCGATTGTTGTATTTGAATTCAATAAAACGTTGACGTTACGCATTGAATATTGGTACAAGCCTCGCTCAGCTCTTTCATGTTGTGTCGCTCTCGTTTTTTTTGCGGGTAATATCAGAGAGCCAAGCCCATATTCGCTGGCAGCCAACTGGCGGGAGATGTTATCTGGAATAATTTAACCTTGGCACGTAACGATATTGCCGATGCAACATAATGGCTCAGTCGTGACACGGATTACTGGCCATGAGAAGAATAAGAAGAAAAAGGAGAACGCCGCTGATCTTAGCGACCCCGCTAACCTCAGCAATACGCTGAACGCCGGCTATATTTTTGCAGGAGATGGGTGTTAAAAATACGGGAAGAAGGAAAATTATATTGTGAATTGTCAAGCTATCGTCATAGAAATTGACAAAAGGCACTGTGAACATTATATGAAAATATTGTTGACTTGCATACCTTTTCTCATTTTCGTTATAATAATAATAATAATAGCTTTATTGGCCAACATATTCCCATTTATAGGACATACGAGTAGTATACACATATACTAAGTGACATATAAATCCGAACACCCAGTTTAAATGGTTTTATTTTAATAAAAGTTGGTGAATGTAGTTATCTTACTGTAAATAACAAGTGAAAAAATGTTCAGCCTTATCAGTTGGACATTCCGGTTTTTATACTGTTTTTTTTTTAATTCACTAACGCTCTAAAAATGAATATTTCAGCCGCAGTAAAGAATCAACGTTGGCGGATTTTGGTTCTTGACATCCTTTACGATCGGTTACGATGCGTAGAGTACCGAGACCTGTACGATTTCGTCAACTTAGTGAGTTTGATAGGGGCCGTATAGTGGGACTTCGGGAAGCTGGACTTTCTTTTCGGGCAATTGCAGTTAGAGTGCAAAGAAGTGTAGACACTGTGGTTAGGTGTTGTCAGGCATGGCTTCGAGAAGGCCGTACGCAAAGAGCAAAGGGGCACTGGACGCTGCCGTAGTACAACAGACCGTGAAAATCGCCGCCTAAGATTATTGGCCTTAAGGGACGGTTTCTCCACTCCCAGGTCCATTGCAAATGAATGGTTTGCAGAACACGGAAGACCTATTGGCATGCGAAATGTTTACCGACGAATGAGAAGTTTTGGCTTGTTTTCATACCGGCCACACTGGGTCCTCCCTTTAACTCGAGGACACCGACGTAATCGCCTTGAGTGGTGCAGACAACGATCACTCTGGGATCAGGAATGGAACAGTATTGTCTTTAGTGACGAGTCTAGATTTTGTTTAGGCATGCACGATGGTCGTGCCAGGGTTAGAAGGCCACCAAGATCTCCCGACTTATCCCCAATTGAGCACGTGTGGGATATGATGGGTAGGAGATTGCTCAATTTGCAACGTCCTCCTCAGACTCTAGAAGCACTTCGAGAGGAGTTGGTGGTTGCCTGGAATGAGATACCAGAGGAGGACATTGACCACCTGATCAGAAGCATGCCTAGGCGCGTTGGAGAATGCGTAGCACATCAGGGTGCATCCACACATTATTAAAGGTCAAAGGGCTTTAAAGCAGTGCAATCATTTTGAAATTTTTATCATTTACTTATTATGCTTCATTAAGTACTTATACAAAATTTTATTAAAATAAAACCATTCAAACTGGGTGTTCGGATTTATATGTCACTTAGTATATTAATTGAGCGAAAAGAAAACTAATGCAAAATAGATATTAAATAAAAATTAACCTCCATCTAAAATCTAACACAGGCATTAATAAGTGTCATGTAGTTATGTACAGGGTGTTTCTTACATGAACCGACAAAAAAATATGGGTAATTGGGGACGCTATTTGATTGATTTTTGGTGGAAACCGTAATGCTCTGAAGGCTACGGTTTCCGAGATATGATTTTTTATCGTTTTTGTTTTGCTGAATTACCTACAATGGCGCAGCACTATTATGATAACTTTCTTGTTTGTCGAGATAATAACACAAGTTAAATTCGAATAGATTCCGTATAGCATACTGAATCAGATGAGACCAGTGGTTTGTACAAAGCTTCTCCATAAAATGACTTATGACCTTCCATAGTCGTAAAATAGAGCGGAGTGAATAAACAACTTTAAATTCAAAATTCGATTACAAAAAAACTATACGTCTGGTGGTATTTAGCTTTATTCCAAATAGTTCCGTGTTTCTTTGCCTTTCCAACGATATGCTACACATCATAGAAATAAGATGTTTTGCGGTCGATAGACGAGAAAGCAACTGATTAGGTTCAGGAATAAAGAATTTATTTTTACAATGTTTCACGTTTTAATTTGACGTTAACATATCATAAGGTATTTTCAAAATGACTGCCTTCATTTCTGAGACATGCTCGATATCTTGTGCATATTTCGACGGTTGTTATGTGTAGCAAGATCTCTTCCTTCATCTGACGAAAGGCAGTTTCAATCCTTTGGGTTAGCACCTCTCTGTTGGGCACCTCTGTCACATACACCAATTCCTTCGCTCGGCCCCAGACGTAAAAGTCCAAAGGTGTCAAGTCTGGAGACCGTCGTGGCCAAGATATAGGACCACCCCTACCAAGCCAGGCGTTTGGAAACGCATTGTTCAAAATCTGTCGAACGGGTTGAACGTAATGCGGAGCAGCCATCATGCTGGAAAATAATTGGTGCATCGGGTAAAACTGGTAGCAGCAGATCAGACAACGCAGTCTGCAGGAACTCCAGGTAATTTTCACCATTTAGCCGGTCTGGCAAAAAATAAGGTCCTATCAGAGTCCGTCCGATAACGTCGGCCCACACGTTGACGCTGAATCGTCTATGAAATGAGCACTGTCTTTTCTTGTGTGGCTTCTGGTCCTGGTCTGCCCAATGCAAATTCACGATTCCATCATGGTTGAAGCTGGACTCATCTGTCCACAAGATCCTCTTCAAAAATCTACCGTCGTCTACGTCCGTGTGAAGAATGAATCTGCAGAACTCCTGCCTTATCATTCTGTCACCTTCGTCCAGATCTTTAATATAAATACGCATACGGTTATCACAACTGCACATGTGTCAAACTTCACAAAGGCTAATATTTATGACCATAGACTATTTTATGACTATGACTTTGATAAGCTGTATACATGTGTTCATAAGAAATAAGGATTTCAACTCTTATGCTTGTGACTGTGATTATGACAATGATTATTAAATGTTGCATAAACCTGACAAAAATTATAATTACATTACCTTGTGCAGGAAAATAATGAGATGGATATGTTTGCCTGTAACATAGACCAGACTTTTTTTACCGTCACAGCAAGTCTTTTAGCCACAACCCGAATACTTGTTCAGATGCTCTTAGGATATGCTCATCAGTAGTCACACTGAATTGTCGACCACTCAGTCTAAGCTCTTGAAAATTCACGCTCCCAGTTTTTCTCAGTCGCCGATATCTTGTTGCGAAGGACCCATGGTGCTGTAACTGCCGATCAGGGTATCGCTGCTGGTAAAGACTTTTCGCTTCATGTGAATTGCAGTTAGCACTGCCATAAGCCAGCAACATACCAACCTATTCCTTGTTACTGAACCACCATTATGACAACAATGAAACTTGATAATGACGATGAAAACACTAACAATAACAAAAACAGAGACAACAAAATCAAACGCAAGTACACTTTTACCTATGAGATGATGGGGATCGTAATTGAAATATACTAAGTGACATATAAATCCGAACACCCAGTTTAAATGGTTTTATTTTAATAAAATTTTGTATATGTACTTAATGAAGCATAATAAGTAAATGATAAAAAATTCAAAATGATTGCACTGCTTTAAAGCCCTTTAACCTTTAATAATGTGTGGATGCACCCTGATGTGCTACGCATTCTCCAACGCGCCTAGGCATGCTTCTGATCCGGTAGTCAATGTCTTCCTGTGGTATCTCATTCCAGGCAACCACCAACTCCTCTCGAAGTGCTTCTAGAGTCTGAGGAGGACGTTGCAAATTGAGCAATCTCCTACCCATCATATCCCACACGTGCTCAATTGGGGATAAGTCGGGAGATCTTGGTGGCCATGGTAACAATGTGACATCATTATGTTGAAAGAAGTCTATTGTGACTCTTCCAACATGAGGTCGGGCATTATCTTGTTGGAAAGTTGGATCTGCCAATGTGTCAAGATAGGGTAAAAGATGGGGTTCTAGAACTTCGTGGATATAACGCTGCTTGTTCATGTTACCTCTGATGAAGATTAAAGGTGACCTGGAACCATAAGCTATAGCACCCCAAACCATAACTCCAACAGTGTGATGAACATGTCTTTCAACAAAAAACTGTGGATTCCTCCTTTCACCACGTCGCCTTCTAACCCTGGACGACCATCGTGCATGCCTAAACAAAATCGAGACTCGTCACTAAAGACAATACTGTTCCATTCCTGATCCCAGAGTGACCGCTGTCTGTACCACTCAAGGCAATTACGTCGGTGTTCTCGAGTTAAAGGGAGGACCCAGTGTGGCCGGTATGAAAACAAGCCAAAACTTTTCATTCGTCGGTAAACACTTCGGATGCCAATAGGTCTTCCGTGTTCTGCAAACCATTCATTTGCAATGGACCTGGTAGTGGAGAAACGGTCCCTTAAGGCCAATAATCTTAGGCAGCGATCTTCACGGTCTGTTGTTCTACGGCGGCGTCCAGTGCCCCTTGCTCTTTGCGTACGGCCTTCTCGAAGCCATGCCTGACAACACCTAACCACAGTGTCTACACTTCTTTGCACTCTAACTGCAATTGCCCGAAAAGAAGGTCCAGCTTCCCGAAGTCCTTTTATACGGCCCCTATCAAACTCACTAAGTTGACGAAATCGTACAGGTCTCCGTACTCTAGGCATCGTAACCGATCGTAAAGGATGTCAAGAACCAAAATCCGCCAACGTTGATTCTTTACTGCGGCTGAAATATTCATTTTTAGAGCGTTAGTGAATTAAAAAAAAGCAGTATAAATACCGGAATGTCCAACTGATAAGGCTGAAAATGTTTTCACTTGTTATTTACAGTAAGATAAATACATTCACCAACTTTTATTAAAATAAAACCGTTTAAACTGGGTGTTCGGATTTATATGTCACTTAGTATATAATTATCAGGTAAGCTCAGGAATCCATCACGAGCAAGTTTATCTGTAATTAATGAGCTGCGATACCTGGAATACATACCCGTCAGGTTGTGGGATTAGACATTAACGGCAGCGGTTTAGAACACTTATGATAAATCGTTTGAAATCATAGCTAAGTAAAATAATTGCTTGTTGAACCCAATTGTTGTAAACCGTTGTCATTAATACCCTATTATGGTAATCGAATGTCATTAACTTCAAATGCACCTGCATAAGAGGTATTCCTAATCTGTGTACTGCTTGGCCCTTGCTAACTTCATTATTCTCAACAACTGGAGGCCAGTCATTTCGAAAAGACTAATTCAAATTACATAAAAATGTATAAATCGCACAGATCATTAACTCGACACACTGTTTCCTATAATTTTGACCACTAAACGAATTATTTCTGTGATGTATGGCATATCGTTGGTAAGGCAAAGAAACACGGAACTTTTTGGAATAAGACTAAGTATCACCAGAGGTATAGTTTTTTTGTAATCGAATTTTGAATTTAAAGTTGTTTATTCACTTTGCGCTATTTTACGACTTTGGAAAATCATAAGTCATTTTATGGAGAAGCTTTGTACAAAGCACTAATCTCATCTGATTCAGTATGCTATACAGAATCTATTCGAATTTATCTTGTGTTATTATCTCGACAAACAAAAAAGTTATCATAATAGTTCTGCGCCAATTTAGGTAATTCAAAACAAAAACGAAAAAAAAAACATATCTCGGAAACCGTAGTCAGAGAACATTACGGTTTTTACCAAAAATCATCAAATAGCGTCCCCAATTGCCCATATTTTTTTCGGTTCATCTAAGAAACACCCTACATAAGTACTAGCTTACGCAGGCAATTATCATTAGTAGAAAATACATGACAGCAACACCCGTTTCTGTTTAAATTAGAGCACATAACATGTAATGGTAACTTAAGTAGTATATTTGTCCCTGCTCGAGGAAGTCTGAAGATATGATTGCGAGACGCAAATGTTGGAATATGAAATAAGATCTGCTGCAGGTCTGGAGGGCAATCAATCAAATTATGGAGTTGCTTAAAGTTGACATTTTTAATCTACTGCACAGTTACTCATACCTCTTTCTGGATATGCGCCGTCAATCCTGATCAAAACAAATTTCAGGAATTTCCGTTGTACTCCTTCATCTTACAGAATTGATAGTATGGACTCCCATTACAACATTCTAATTTCGATCTAAGGTATGTTTAATGTAGCGGTTTGATGGAATTAATGTTGCCATATGCCATTAATGCCTCCAACGTTTTTTTTTTTTAGTTATATGCTTACTAAAAGTTAACTTTTGATTAAATATTATACCTAGGTCCCGTACACACACCCTTCAATAGAATACGAATACTCAAATCTTTCTTTTGGTGTAACTGACTAGATCTAGAACGCAAGACGAATGCTGATGGCATAAATGGATAAAAAATCCATAAAAATAAAAGCACAGCTTTATTCATAATGTAACTTAAAAAGCGGGGTTTTCCAGATTTATTGTTAGATCATATTACGAATTATAGCAGCAAGTACTGTAAAAATCGGAACCAAGATGGCGGTTTTATAGGGGTTACGCTAGATGTCAGCTCTTGTCATTTAACTGACCAAAGTTTGGGGTGATTTTATTGTTTTGTAGGCATTTGTCTCTTCTATCAGGTCAGATTGACGGAATGGCAAAGTCTAGGAGAAAAGGGAAATGGAAAAGAAGGATAGAGCAAACGTGATAAAATTCGTGGGCTAGAGAAGGCACTGTTAGGATTGGGAAATTAAATTTTGATCTAAAAAATTGATTTTGAAATTTACACACATGTGTTGCATGAATTCTTTAGCTGCGGTTCCGCTTTTGGTACTATAGTTTAATATAAACATCACAACACACCAGTCAAACACGTCATAACGCTCAGCCTCGATTCCATAACATCCTTGACGGCGATGCTTTCAGGCGCAAGGCAGGGTTCGGCGTATGAAAGTCGCCGTTGCATTGCGTCGTCCCGACCGACCGCGTGTCTCGACTTTATTTATTTCTCTAACTTATAAGGGCAAACGTATGAGGAAATCGTTGTTGTGTGAAATATATACTGGAGTTGGAAGCGTAGAAATATACTACCGCCAACAAAATGAGATATATCTTCCCCCACCCCCTACAACCCCAACCCTTGTTTTTCAACCTCTACAAAAAATTTCTAATGATTTTTTTTGTGTATTTGTTCCCTACAAATTTCATCTAAATCGAAGCAGTGCTTTCCAAGTTATAGGCGGTCCAAAGGACCGACGGAAATTAGTGACATGGTTTTTCATGATGTACATGTCAGATAACATTCAAAAATGTAATATCTTATTTTCGAAATACGGTGCTTTCTCGACAGGAGGCATGGGAAGTAAAACAGAATAACTTATCGCTATGATTTAGCTTCAGGATCCTTCAGCAATTCAACATTTGACATAATGACCAGTCAAAGAGGGCATAATAATAATAATAGACGTCTTTATTTATCCACAATTACATTGTAGTATAGCCAAATGTCAGACTTATATGGCGAAGTTTAGCATGCTGCTACTCTTACACTTAACCATATAGTCTCTAGCAGATGTTCAAAAGAATACACTATCCACAAACAGATTTGGTTCATTACATCGATAGTAAAATTTAAAAAAAAGAGAAAAAGGCATACTTTCCAAACCCAAATGCACCAAAAATTTCTTTCCTTCAAGTGATAAGGTTTAGACGTAAGCAGCAATTTGTGAACAAAAACTGAATAGTGATACTTGACCATGTCATTCATTTTTAACCAGTTTGGAACGGGATATTTCGCTGATACATGATCAAATTTACGTAAGCCAAAAATGAATCGTATACAATTGTTTTGAATAACTTGAATAACGTTTTTAGTGAAATTGTCTAAACAAGTATAGTATACGATATTACAATAATTAAGTATAGATATTACCAATGCTTCATATAGTTTTTTACGCAACTTAAAATTTAGTAAATACCTGTATGCTATAAGAGTGTGCAGCCGTAGGTAGGTTTTCTGAGATAGACTTTTAACATGTTCAATAAACCTTAATTTTGTATCAAAAACAACACCAAGAATTTTTGCAGAATCAGAAAATTGCAAAATTTGGTTATTTATCTGAATGTTCAAGAGCTGTGTTACATTGTACTTGTATGTTTTTCTTTGTGCGCAAAATAATATTTTGGAGTTTTGTGGATTAATAAGTAGATTGTGATCTAAAGAGTATTTAATTAATTTTTTAACATCGTTTTGTAAAATATGAGTAGTATTATTGACATTATCTGGGTTAAAATAATGGAGCAATTGCGTATCGTCTGCAAATGACTGGACATAAGAATTGTCAATACTTTTGCTCGAACGTATATATGAGGAACAGAAGCGGCCCCAATACAGAGCCCTGAGGTACGCCTGAGGGAATTATTGTCACTTGAGACATTTCTTGATTGAGAAAAACACACTGAGTTCTTTGATGAAGGTAACTGTCGAAAAATGAAGGGATACACTGTCAAAACCTATGTAATTTAATTTAGCAAGTAATAATTTATGATTGATGCTGTCAAAGGCTTTCGAATAGTCTATAGAGATTAAGGCTAGTGCCATTTTCTTATCTAAGTCATTTAAAACATTGTCTTGAAGATTAAGTAGGGCAGAGTTGTACTATAATTTTTTCTAAAACCGGATTGAGTGTCGGGAAGTATAAAGAATTTTTCTAGGTAAGCGGTCAATTGGAACTTTATAATTTTTTCTAAAATTTTGGATAAAATTGATAATAAACTGATGAGTCTGAGATCATTATACTCAGTGGGTTTCATTTTTTTAGGAATTGGAATAATTAGAGCTTGTTTCCATGTGTTTGGAAGTAGCCTTTTTCCAAACAGTCGTTAAAGATGTGGACGATGTGATGGAGAATAACTAGCAGGCAAAGCTGGATCATTGACAGGGATATACCATCAATTCCCTTCGCATCAGATTTTAGGCTCCCTATTGCCTGTAATACGTCATTTGAACTAATCTTATTCAATGAAAAAATATATTCAGAGCTTAATTTATTTTTGAAATAGTTTTCGCGAACTAGTGAATCAACAGGTTTATAGCTATAAACAGACATAAAATAATCATTAATTTTGGTAGGGTCTTTAAAACTTTCCGGAAGGGTTGGTTTACTACGAAAATTTATATCAAGTTGTTTGAGAGACTTCCACAATTTTTTAAAAATCGACATATTTATAGAATTGACCTGTAATCAATTACCTTCGAATGTATCCTCCTACAATCATGTGCATGTTGTTAGTGTTTCTGAGCGAAAGCAAAATAAACAATCCCACATTTCTCGTTAATAGCTGCGATATTAATGGCTGTTCTATAAATAATACCCCTGGTGCGCTGTTACGTATGCTAAATATCAGGAATGCTCATAGGAAATCCCTCGGCGACATCATGCTCAGCGTTGGCCGTACGCCAACGCGACTGTCTTGTATTAGATATATTTCATCTGCTAATTTATAGACAGAACGACCCACATTGGTTGAGTTTCAGTTCCACTGCGTTCAAATTATCAATTACATTATTATATGACGTTAGCTTTCTACAGAGATCTCATGGCTCAAAAAAGTATTTCGATATCAAGGTAAAAAGGCAATGAAACGAAGAAATCATCATATACGCAATAGTACTGCTCACATGTTTGTGGTTCTGCAGCACCGACTACATTGCTTCACAGATCAATGGACGCTTCTCTAGTGGACAGTCTCGGGACCCTTTCGCACCAATGGGCGGTCCTTTCTACCGCTACGTCAACGGGCTCTGCTCCTCAGAGCTCTCCTCCACGATGCCGCCACGCGTTGAGCCTGCAAGACGTACCTGCCAGGCTTCTGCCTCCCATCCCATCTCTGTCGAACTTATTATATCCAGAACTTATGACTGTCCAAGTTATGGAGTCTAATTAAAAGATCAAGGCTGGACACAGTGCTTTAGAAAATGTGTCTGGGGGCACAATAGATCCATTTAGGTAGCAAGCCAATCTTTTTTGTAATCTGTAATCCGTAGTCTTTAATAGATGGGCGGTCGATAACCTGGCTCTCTTACGATATGCCCACGGACTTTGCTCTTCTTTGCCCGCCAGACAGATCCATTAAACTGCCGCTTTTCCTTCTAAATCTCAACTGAGAAGTTGCTTCATTTCAAGGGTCTCGAGAATGTGGATTAATCTGCCAGATTCTACTTTTAGCGGTTCAAAATCGGACCGATATGATTCTCTCCGTAAAATGGTTGCGGTGCTAGCTTGTTCAAATTCTATCTTTGAGACTGCTCCAGCTTATAAACAATCTGAAAGGGCAATGTTGAAAATGATACAAGGCATTCAGTTTCTGAAACCTCGCTAGACATATTCAAAATATTATTCCGACTTTAGAGAGGATTTTGAGAAGTCTACTTACTACTATATCACATAGTTAATGCTCCAAAAATACGTCATTTTCTTCAAGAAAATAATAATAAACATCATTATTTTAACACGTGTATGTACGCACTGAGAGGTATCCAGGTTACGTCAATCAATTGTAATAAAAATCTTAACAACATCGTTATTAAATCCATACAACCATCGACATGTCATATATGTATCCTATTTAATCTGTGGTCTAAATTGGTCATAAAACGGCTTCATAAAACCAACGAACAACAAATAGCTCTCCGTCCGCTCTGATGGGGTCAAGGTCAAATTGATGAGTCATATAATTCCTGCAAATTATGTTGCATTGTATCGGCGGATTTTGAGTTCCGGTTACAACCAGCTCACCGCCTACTCTTTCCGTATTAGGTAAATTTATTCGAGGAATTATGTTGCGATAGGTCAATTTTTGTCATGGTCCAGTAGATCATTTCATGTTTTTTTGCGGTATTCGTTACAATATACGAATTAAGGTTGACTAATAGTACCATGTGCGTAGCTCAACTTCCCTAAGGAGAATTGCACACTGCGCAAGCAGCTGCTACTCGCTCTTGCACACACACACACACACACACACACACATTAATTAGATGATAGAGGACCGCTGTTTTGACACACTTTCTGAAAATATCTCATACAGGCATTCGACATTGTATACTAAGTGACATATAAATCCGAACATCCAGTTTAAATGGTTTTATTTTAATAAAATTTTGTATAAGTACTTAATGAAGCATAATAAGTAAATGATAAAAATTTCAAAATGATTGCACTGCTTTAAAGCACTTTGACCTTTAATAATGTGTGGACGCACCCTGATGTGCTACGCATTCTCCAACGCGCCTAGGCATGCTTCTGATCAGGTGGTCAATGTCCTCCTGTGGTATCTCATTCCAGGCAACCACCAACTCCTCTCGAAGTGCTTCTAGAGTCTGAGGAGGACGTTGCAAATTGAGCAATCTCCTACCCATCATATCCCACACGTGCTCAATTGGGGATAAGTCGGGAGATCTTGGTGGCCATGGTAACAATGTGACATCATTATGTTGAAAGAAGTCTATTGTGACTCTTGCAACATGTGGTCGGGCATTATCTTGTTGGAAAGTTGAATCTGCCAGGGTGTCAAGATAGGGTAAAAGATGGGGTTCTAGAACTTCGTGGATATAACGATGCGCGTTCGTGTTACCTCTGATGAAGATTAAAGGTGACCTGGAACCATAAGCTGTAGCACCCCAAACCATAACTCCAACAGTGTGATGAACATGATTTTCAACAAAGAACTGTGGAGTCCTCCTTTCACCACGTCGCCTTCTAACCCTGGCACGACCATCGTGCATGCCTAAACAAAATCGAGACTCGTCACTAAAGACAATACTGTTCCATTCCTGATCCCAGAGTGACCGTTGTTTGCACCACTCGAGGCGATTACGTCGGTGTAAGGGTTAGAAGGCGACGTGGTGAAAGGAGGAATCCACAGTTTTTTGTTGAAAGACATGTTCATCACACTGTTGGAGTTATGGTTTGGGGTGCTATAGCTTATGGTTCCAGGTCACCTTTAATCTTCATCAGAGGTAACACGAACGCGCAGCGTTATATCCACGAAGTTCTAGAACCCCATCTTTTACCCTATCTTGACACCCTGGCAGATCCAACTTTCCAACAAGATAATGCCCGACCACATGTTGCAAGAGTCACAATAGACTTCTTTCAACATAATGATGTCACATTGTTACCATGGCCACTAAGATCTCCCGACTTATCCCCAATTGAGCACGTGTGGGATATGATGGGTAGGAGATTGCTCAATTTGCAACGTCCTCCTCAGACTCTAGAAGCACTTCGAGAGGAGTTGGTGGTTGCCTGGAATGAGATACCACAGGAGGACATTGACCACCTGATCAGAAGCATGCCTAGGCGCGTTGGAGAATGCGTAGCACATCAGGGTGCATCCACACATTATTAAAGGTCAAAGGGCTTTAAAGCAGTGCAATCATTTTGAAATTTTTATCATTTACTTATTATGCTTCATTAAGTACTTATACAAAATTTTGTTAAAATAAAACCATTTAAACTGGGTGTTCGGATTTATATGTCACTTAGTATAGTTTTGTATCGAAATCAATATGGGTAAACACAGATTACACGCCCATGACACGCAAGTTGTCATACTGACAGTGACAACCATAGATGTGGAAGATTCGTACGTTGGTGGGAACATTTTCATGGCTGTGAAACGACACTAAAAACATATATCTTTCACAAAAGCAAACGTTTACCCACAGCGACAGATTTCATATGTGTGTGTGTGAGGGAGTTGGATATCTGAAAGTAATTCCTGTATTTTGACTGTGCCCAATCAGAAACCGTGAAAAGATATAGAAATAATGAAAAGTGTACAAATGGATTTCTCATGTAGGATAGACAATAATAATAGAAGTAGTAGGCTACTAGCTGTATTTGTAGTTACATTAAAGATTTTAAAATCCAGTCAAGTGCTGTTCCGAATATTATCAAAGCTTTGAGTAGGTACCCAATACGAGCTATGTTCCAAAAAAATTTTGACAGGATATAAATATTTTGTCTCCAAAAAGTATCTTCTTTGGAAGTGGTATAGCTTAGGTACCTCTCAAAATCCAAATGTAACGTCAGAGTTCTGACGTAACAAGATCGTAGCGTGACATGTTTTTCCACGGCCTTGTCCTTAAGTTGACATCAAATCACACATGATCACATTCTATTGGCACTTGGAACCAAATCTGGCCATTCTGACGTTTCCCTTTAGCGGATAATACAAAGCATTTAAATGAGTTCTCTTCCAATGTACGAAATTCAAAAATTGGTAATGGAGCACAAGAGACGAAACACCGTTTTAAAATTTAATTTTCATCTTGTATAGGATAATTTCAAAATATCATCTTTACTAAAGTCAGGAGAAAATGAAAAATATATCGGCAAAATTCATATTTTTTTTCGTCCGTGTCTGGAAATAAAGGGTGTCCCAAAATTAACGCAAGATTTGAATTTGCCGCCATTTGTGCAGTGAAGTGTTGGCAACCCTGAAAAAAAGCAATTTGACAGCTAACAGTATAGGGTTATGAAAAATGGAGCGTTACACGACAGAACAACGTGTCTTCAATATTAAAGAATATTTCAAAAATAGTGAAAGCTTGGCGGCTGCAGTTCGAAAATTTCATACAAAATATGGCCGGAATAGTGTTTTAACTTCGTCAACTGTGAAGAGATTAATTGAAAAATTCATGGAGACTGGATCCGTTGGAGACGCCAAACACACTGGTCGTCCAAAAACAAGCCGTTCAAATGTGAATATCGAAGCAGTGCGTGAGAGTGTTGCGGACAATCCAGGAACCTCAATTCGACGTCGTGGACAAGAATTGCAAATGTCAAGAACCTCTCTACAGCGTATACACACCGAAGATCTGTGTCTTCATGCTTACAAACTTCAATTAACACAACAATTGAAGCTTAATGACCATGCAGAGAGAAGAGAGTTTGTTGAATGGATTATTGAACATCAACAAATGGACCCTGATTTTTCAAGCAAAATCATCCTAAGCGATGAAGCACATTTTCATCTTGATGGCTTTGTCAATCGCCAAAATTGCCGCATTTGGGGTTCGGAGAACCCACGTGTGATTGTCGAAAAAGAAATGCACCCACAACGCGTGACTGTCTGGTGTGGATTTTGGGCTGGAGGCATAATTGGGTCATATTTTTTTGAAAATGATGCTGGTCAAGCAGTGACTGTTACTGGTGCTCGATATCGCGACATGATTACACAGTTCTTTCTGCCAAAATTGAATGATATTGATGTACCCAATATGTGGTTTCAACAAGACGGTGCCACATGTCATACAGCCCGTGAAACAATTCAATTACTGCATGAGACATTTCCCGGTCGTGTACTCTCTCGTTTCGGTGATCAAAATTGGCCTCCTAGATCGTGTGATTTAACACCATTAGACTTCTTTTTATGGGGTTATTTGAAATCACAAGTCTATGTCAACAAGCCCACAACCACCCGTGCATTAAAGGAGGAGATTCAACGCTGCATCAACGAAATTCAGCCACATTTATGCAGAAGGGTCATGGAAAATTTCGACAAAAGAGTGCGCATGTGCATGCAAAGCCGTGGAGGCCATTTGTCCGATGTGTTATTCCATACATAACCCTATCCTATGTACTTTATGAGTCAATAAAAATATAACTATTAAAAGACTAAAAATGGCATTTTCTATTTAATTCAAATCTTGCGTTAATTTTGGGACACCCTTTACTACAAATTCTGAAACTGTCAGTTTGAGATACTCGGTACAGCTGAATCGCGATACTGTGCCTGTGCGTGAAAGCTTGTCTAGTATGTAATTAAATCGGCTTGGATAAAAACAGCCCGATAATAATTGAGTAAGAAATATTCAATATGCATACAATGTAGTCGGCGAGGCGTTTTTTTTATTCTACGTTTTCATTTTCTATCTGAATTATTCATCAACTTCCGTCTTGCCGTGTTAATAATTACATTATTACACCAGCAACAAAGTATACACACTCACGAACAGTAGAATCACTCTCCGCTTAAATCATTTTCCGGCCGTCTCCCCGCGCATTAGAGATGGGTCAAACCGTTCCTTTTGGCGATTAGATTCCATGGTTCTGATTCCGGTCTCGGAACAGATTCCTTCGATTCGTTTTAATTCCGATTTCTGCAATTCCAAAATATGCGTCAGTGTTAATGCACGCTACAAAGGAAAGACACTGCAGTAGTAATCGATTATTTATTTAATGATCGATTCTGGTCGACTCGATTCCTGAACGAGAAGACGATGGTTCCAATATGAACACTTACGAGATTCCACAGTGTTGATTTTCAACAAGCTTTTTGAAAGCACACTCCTGTTTTAATTCGGATATTGCTTTTTATTTTAAAGACTACAAATCGATGGCCTAGTGACAATACCGCGTATCGTCAAAATTTAAAAAATTGAGGTTTTAGTATCTGGGGGTCCATCAATCGCTAAGCTATTCAAGTTAAACGATCGTAGAACCCCTTTTTGCACGACTATCTGTAATAACACGTATCAGATATCACGAATACTATGCCAGGTAGCAGCAATGCTCTGTTCATTTTCCAAGATTCAAGATTTTTCTATTTGTAGTCGTTTTGGTCTATGTAAAGCATTTTGCTTGAGTTAGCTATCAGGTAAGCAATTCAAAACTTAAAAATGTTCTACAGTCGAGGTCGATACATGCGACGTGGTCCCCCGATGGACAAGCGTCATCGTCGGTGGTCGTACGTTATAGTCGGCAGTCCACACTGCTGTAGGCACTGCGCTTATCGTTATTCACGCGGGATTTTTCGTCGCAACAATCATATGTGCCTGCACCAATTGCTGTCAGGGGAGGAGAAAGATCATTTAATTTTTGGTAGCTAACTTTTTTTCTCAGAAGGGCAAACTTGTACAAAACATAATCATTTACGAACTAATGCCAGCGTAACGTTTGAAGTACAGATTCAACTTAATTGATGCCATTTTTTTGAGGGCTCTGGTGGTGAGGAATATTAATTGGTACCTGGTACCTCTTCAAAACGATTGGGTTCTTTTGGTACTTTTATACAATTTCGAATGTCCTATTGGATGTATAGGCTAGACGCTAGACTGTCTGACAATCAGTAGGTTCAGAGTTGAACTTCAAATATTTTGTGACTTGTTGTTCGGCTTTAAAGCAATGGTGGAGAACTAATTTACAATTCATCTTGCCACCGTTTGCGTTAGAGGTGGTTTTGTACCCTGAAGGTTTGCTTTCTTCTATATCCCTAACCTTTTTGCACCTATTCATTCTTATCAAATAGCTCATCCAAATCCCACTTGGCTTTTAGCGCTACTATCGCTACGGTTAACGGTTGAACTCGGTTTCTTAATGGTTTGTTCCAACTCTGAGTATTGGTATCGTACCATTTGCTTATCATTTGGTACGCTTTTATACGCATGCGCTCACTGATTCCAAAATTGTTTCTGGCCTGAAAGGTGATTGGAACGATTTTGAGATCGTTTTTTAGCTAGAAAGTGGAAGATAGCCCCTTCGTCGGTACTCATCGCAATGAGAGCTGGACAATATCTGATCTGATATGATTGAATCAATAAATTATCTTTAAATAGAAGATACACAAGCTGTTAGAGCACGGTTAGAGGCAATCACCTGACAACAGCTCTACTGTGTAGGTCAGTTCCTTTAATTCACATTTCAAAGCAGGAACCGAGTTCACTGAATGAAAACCGTTCCGGAACGATCCCAACTGGTTGGAAAAGTCTGAACTTAAGCGAATTTACTTTTCGTAATATGTACACTTCAATTTTAATTACACTAACAACACCACACACTTGGCTGAACATAATAATAACCTAGATGACCTTGAACTTACCGTCGATGACTAATGAACATTTTTCAAGCTATTAACCTAATGAGAAATTTGAGGAAGGATAAATTAGGTATCTCCAAGGTCAATCTGGTTATTATAGTTAGTTGTGATGTCGTTTCTCATGCAGCTGTTGTGCACGATTAAAAAGCTGTTTACAATAATGATGTGGGAATGAAATAAACGAGATCAATCCAAGTCATAGTGAGTTAATTGCGCTATTAAAGGAGATACTTAAAAGTGATACGTTGTTCTTTAAGAGGTCAGCCCGAATAAAGCATCATTTGTATTAACAACAAACACCAAATTCAATTATTAGGCCTAATTTCACCAACAACAGTCCGTTATTCTCCACCTATAGGGTAACAGACCCTCAGATACAACGAATGAGCTTCAAGTTCCAATCAACAAATTTTAGCAACCAATAGCTATTTAATGTTGAAAAAAAAATACTGTCAAAGTATGAGATGACAACTTGGCATCTTATTGAATATTAAGAAATTACATATAATTCAGTCAAAATTTTAAGAAATGTTTGATTTTTGAATTAAATTCATGTTTTAATTACTGTTGTTGATTTTTTATTCATGTTTATATTATTTTCTTCAATTGATATGTGATACTGGGTGTTTTTTCCTATAAACCTCTTGCAGATAGCCATTAAGCACCTACTTGATGACAAGTTCTACCAAAAGATATTGCTCGTTTCCAAACATTCATTCGTTCACTTGCCATTCATCAGAACCATTATGGCACCTTAAATTGATATTCTCACAAAACCATTCAGGTTTTTTTATATCCATACGTCCATAAAGTTGAATATTTTTCGTTGTTCAGGAACTGAATAAACATCCACACTATATTCACAGCGATTAAGAAATTCCCAAATATATGCCTTAAAGCTACCAGCAAACCTATAAAACCTTATATTTTTCTTTTTTCACGAGCACACATTCTAGGTTATATTTATATTAGACATTATTTGAGTACAGTTGATTATTGCATTTCAAGGAGTGACACATGTGTGGGATCTGTCAACTCTTGGACTCTTGTTACCAGTCACAAAACATACTCTGAAGGTTTAATTCCATGCTATTCAATCACAACACGGTGACTTGTGTGGTTGTCAGCGGCCATTTTGTGAGGGTGCGACAGGGTTGCCAGATTGTGCATTAATATCCCGTTTCACCCTCCCGGTCCCAGTGGAGAAAGTTCCGCCAACTGTTGAAATATACTCTACTATGCTTTATAAGACTATTCGTGACATTTTTCCCAAAATCATTGCACAATACTTGAAAAAATGCAAATGAATATTTAAAATGATTTCCATGACGCCGCAAAATAGCTCCGTCGGTACCTTGGGTTATACATCTTGACAGTAGGGATGTTCGATACGATCCTATATTTAGAAGTATCAATACATTTCACGAGCATCGTCATCTTTCGATCCGGACTGTGTCAGAAAGAGTGACTGCCATTTGGCTGCGACATTACCCTGCCAAATCAGACATATCTTTCATCATTTTCAAAGAAATTGTACAAAATCTTCAAATTTGTGAAGTTAGCGAGTTTCACTTCATACGTTCTTACCAGACATGCCCAAATCATCAGTTGGTGCCGTGATATTCATCCCGACCACTGCATCCCCACGGCTAGGCGACATGTATGTTAAATTTGTATTGATTGGGCAGCGGGTTATGGTATAAATCATATGTCACAGTGTTTGTGCATTGATTGCAACAGTTAGATGATACCAAAAATATTTTCATAAATTGGAGATCTTTCCCATTCCGGATCGAACAATCTACCAATGCTTATAATCATGATACCTAGTAAATTTTCACGAAAAAAATTCAAAACCAGCAAATGTAAAGGATCCATTTCGCACCCTCCACCATGGGACGTGATCGTCGTTAGACTTGGCAACCCTCGGGTGACATATATGTATATCCCGCCAGTCAACGACCGCCAGTAAAAAACACAAACAATAAACATTACTAGTTTTGATGATTTTTGGACTTAAAAGGACATTATTTGTGAAACATTTTTCATAATTTTTTGTCTATGTCGATAGTAATTGCATTATGCATCAGGGAGATGTAGGGATTGACACGTCTTACACATATTATCTGTGTTTTAGGATGGAGAGGACATAATGTTTTTATTGCTTTGAAGAAATTCATTAACCCATAAATTAATCAATGATTACTATTATGACCTAAAGGAATATGAGGAATTGGATGGAATGTATTTTATATTCTGTTTTCTTGCAAAATATAGACAAATCCACACTATTCAACAGGTATGTAATGATAACTTTCAGTATATTGAAGTTGGTAAATTCGAGAGTGCCATGCATTAACAAACGTCCAAATCTGCTGTCAAATTTAACAGCCAGATAATCGACCTATTATTTGCCGCATTCCCATTCGCTGAGGGGGATAACGGATTGTTAAATGTAAACCTATAACATATATCAAAATACATGAAAGTTGTCCTGGTTTTTCTGTACAAAAGCATCATGTTGGAATCAAAAAGTGGTCTTGTTCATAATACAGTCGAATTTTCACGATTTTATTCAATATTTCAATAGAAATCACTAATATTCAGACACCTTTGACAGCTTCTGTCAAATTGTATTTCGATAAGGTATTTTCCCATCGGTCCATAATATTAATGTTGGTGAAATCGGCCCTGAATGTTTAAATGTTGATGGGTTCTCTCTTTATAGTCCAAGTTCCCAGGGCTACTTACTTTTTAAAAGACTAAACGTGGGGCCTTGAATAGTGCTTATACAGGGTGTTCACCTTTTAACCAAAACCTGCTTCATCCCCTTTCACCCTCGGCCTTTATTTTGTCGTTTGATTTTTTCAAAGTTGATTCGTTATCGAGGAAATTAGAAAAATCTTATTTTGTTTTATTATTTCAATAATTGTTCAAAATGTTGCCAGTTAGGATTCGCCAAATCTACAATTCGTTTATATTATATAGAAATCAAACATCAAAATAAAGGACTTCGACCTTCCAAACGAGCTATTACTCGGTACCCCTTGTCATTAAAATTTCAAATGAATACCCTGTATATAAAATCCAAGTATCAGAATTTAACTAATGTTAGACTTATTTTTACTTAACCTTTCTCACCTGGTACCAGCACATGGGACGTTTACCCTTAGATTAATTAAATACTCTCAAGCAATATTTAGAGAATCATAAAAATATTTATTCACGTCTTTAGCGCGGAAATTTTTTAGTTCCTGGGATTTATTAGATAAACAATTAAACAGATACCAGGACGTCTAGCCGTTACGTAACAAAAACATACAGATCGCTGAGATATTATCTGGATTTGCTGCTTTTTGCTCTCAGCCGAGAGAATTCTGATGTCCTTGAGCAACTTTTGTCAACGAGCCTCGCATAGACGCAAGTTGAAGGAATGCCGACAGGTCTTCAACCCCGACAACCTTGATTACTGAAATGGAAATGCTTCTATTTTTAATCAGCATATGTTAAAAGTTATTGTCAGATTCTGTCTATCTAAAATACAGAATGAGCTAAAAACGTATCACGACTGAACAGGAGAGTTTTTACGTCAAGAGTCAGCAATATACAGGGTGACTTCGAAGTTGAGTCATTTATTTTAACAGTGAGTAGATCTGATCAAAAGAAATGTTTTCTTTCCTTTAACATTTTTGTGGTAAAATTAAAGTAACAAAGTTATAGCCCTTTAGAAGTTTGAGTACCGCCCTGTCTCAATAATAATATTATGTGCTCGTGTTTGGCAACAACGGATATAATCCGCCTTATCGGTTCATCGCATCGGAAACAAAAAAGCGAAAGAATTTGAAACGCTTATCACGATGTTTTTACTACAATTTTATTCAGTTGTATTCAGTCAATGTGTCAGCCGGTAACGCGTGAGTGAATAGTGGTGTTTGTTGCGTGGCTTAAACGAAATAAAAAATGGCACATGTTTACGAAAATGCTGAACTTGTGGACATGATTCTTATTTACGGGGGGGAGTCTTCACAAAATGCTGCCGCGGCATCACGGATTTATGCGGATCGGTTTCCCAATCAAGTGCAACCAACCCCTTGTGCCTTTGATAATGTAGTAAAAAGGGCTCGTGAATCAGGTGAGTTAAGACCTCACAGGGGAGGGCATGCCGGTGCTCCAAGACCGCACGATCAAATACAGGTCCGCACTGAAATACTTGTCGGGAGGATACTTTATAAAACAAGGTGACATTTTCTTTAATTTTTACACACATATTTTGGTTTATCTTCCTTCTACAATCATCTGAAAATTAATGACTCAACTTCAAAGTCATCATTTTCTGGAAGAAAATTATAGTTGGGCCCCCTTTAAGTCTGCCCCCTGGGTGTTAGTAAGCACTCGTTCCCTGAGTGTGGAAGCATTTGACAATGTCTACCTGAAGTTAACCAATCGTGTAGTGTATTTCGGAGTTCAAATCAGAAATGAAACGGCGTCATCTATGAGAATTTGCTACATTTATGCTTCTCCTCTTCGCAATAATTAGAAATTTACTTCGAAACTTCGGCAACAGATTAGCCTTACAAAATATGCACTCAATTTCAGTCGTGATCTTGGGACGAGAATGAAATAAGGGATGATGGACCACACGCTCTTACGACATCTGACACAAGTGTGAGCATAAATTGATTAATAAATAAATGGTATATCAACCAAGTGTTTCGCTTTCAGAATATAATTCATTAGTTTCAATGCTTTTAGTTATTGACCAAAAATCCATTGAATTAGTTGTTGATGTTCCCTTAAAAATGATATAACTACTTTAGTGCCTTAGCCCCAAGTTTCACTGATAAAGTCAACAAAAGAATATGGTATCTCAATTTTTGTCGGTCAAAGCTCGTAAACATTTCTTCTTCTATCAGAATCTTCGGTTCCGTAAAGGATATCGTTGGAATCGCAAATATGGAAAAACAGGAAAGCAGAATAAGCATTTCTCCTGGAATGTTCCTGCTCTTTCGACGTTCTTTTATAGATATAGTCGTCGATGCAATTTGCCACTTCCCATGAAATGCTTTTGTGGAATTTGTTGACAATAAAGAATACGAAAAAGGTCAGGATACATTGCGGTGCAGGACAGATGAAGGAAACGATGGTCCACAATTTATTATTTAGGCTTTACAGGTTGCTTATACCTGGATTAAGTACATTTCTTGTCTACTGTAATAGGTAGATGAAGGCGATGCTGCCAGAAATCGATGTGTGCGATCAACAAACAAACCACAAGACTGAACTGCGGTGTCCAACGATTTTTGTATTGACTTTTTTATTGCGTTACTAGAAAACTCTGTTGGGCATATGATGGAGTTTACTATACCTTTTCAGCTTGTTGTCTGCCTTCTTCTACAAACTTCACCAAATGGAGACGCTGTCAATCTTATCTTCCGATGAAGGCGCCAGAAAGTACAGTCCGGTGATTTGGTGACTTGTTCGATCTGCAAAATCTCGTCGTCACCTTTTTTCAAGTTTTCGCTTAGCAACCTCCAAATCAATGTAGTTAATGTCAGGTTTGTGATTGAATTCGCCATAAAACTAATCATTTTCTTTGGAATTGCTATCCGAATTGTTAGTTATTTTTATATCAGCTTTTTTGGTCTGAGTTTCTTTTCAAGATTCTTGCGTTTGAGTCTTTGTTCCATCTTAGCGATAAGCGAGGTTGGACTAAGCTTAGAACGCAAATGTATTTAGACCACATATACAGGCCGCTGGGTATTGTGGCTCACTACAGCTGCAGCACATCTTTCATGGTATGACCTCTTCTTGCAATAATTTATTCGCTTACCCCAATGTATTTTGCGATTATACAGTTGAACTGCTCCACAGTATTGTTGACCTCCATCATGAATTAAACTCACTGCATTCGTAATTAAAATGATCACATATGACCCTTTATTGTCCATTATCAGCCTTGATAAAAAAATACTAAATGATCACTGGCTGAGTACCAAAATAAGAAACGATTTACATTCTAGATCGCTAATCGAAATCCGACTGTTGTTATAAAAATTTACCTTGATATGCACCCGGAGTCGTCCTGTTTCCCTTTTAAAGTAGCGCCGACGACAGTCTAGGCCCAGCCCACCTTGGTTTCCTTTTCACCCCCCGTTACCTCAGCAGATGGTGCTCGTGATTGTAGGAGCCCCGTTAAGGTATAGTTTTTCATATTTACTCAGGTTTGAGCATAACAACAAGTACATAGCTATAAAAATGAATTCCGGTTTAGAATCTTGGAAACCTGAATGAATCTACATTCAAAATATTTGAATTTACAAACCTGACCTTCAAATGACATTCGAGATTAATATTTAGCTCATGTTTGAGATCATCGGCAAATTGTTGTTTTGTTGTCCTGAAACTTTCGTTAATACTGTTTTTTTTTTCAAGAAAATGCGTGCGTGAAAAGAGTATCTTTCATGAAAACCAGTAAAAAATGGCGTCAAGTAGTTTGACTCTGCACGTCCCAAGCAAAGCTGTCATCAGTTCATAAAGGATTACGTTCGGCACAAGTTAGTCCCTAGCTACAAACATGCTTAACAAAAAAATTGGATGGCTCAAGTCAGTCAATCAGGTCCATACCATTATTGCATACTCCATAGTCCCCAGCTAACGCTATTTTCTTCCCTGCCCTGAGTATCAATGATCTGGCAACAGTGCTGAACCACACCAGCCAACCATGCCATATGCGCGCGCCACAATACTACTAACTCCAGATCGAGAACGCCAGCGATAGTCAGATACACACGGAGTCTGACCCATGAATGCTGTATCGTCCCGATTGACCGCGTGTCCTGTCTTTACTTTTTTTTTTTGTTGGGAAAATTCGTGGTTGCTGGGTATTCATGAAATTTCTCTTCTCTTCTTTTTTCAAGCAAAGATAATTTCTTATATACCACACTTGAAATACTCATCGAAAAGAGTATCATTCATGAAAATGGCAACCACTAAAGAAATGGCGACAAGTAGCTTGACTCTGCACTTTCCAAGCAAAGCTGTCATCAGTTCATAAAGGATTACGTTCGGTACAAGTTAGTCCCTCCCAGCTACAAACATGTATAACAAAAAAAATTGGATGGATCAAGTCAGTCAAGCAGGTCCATACCATTATTGCATACTCCATAGTCGCCACCTATTTCACAACGCTAACGCTAGTTTCTTCCCTGCACTGAGTATCAATGATCTGGCAACAGTGCTGAACCACACCAGCCAACCATGCCATATGCGTCAGCCACCATACTACTAACTCCAGATCGAGAACGCCAGCGATGTAGTCAGATACACACGGAGTCTGACCCATGAATGTTTTATCGTCCCGATCGACTGCGTGTCCTGTCTTTACTGTTTTTTTTTTTCAGGAAAAGCGTGGTTGCTGGGTATTCATGAAATTTCTCAATTTTTTCAAGGAAAGATATTTTCTTATATACCACACTTGAAATACTCCTTGAAAAGAGTATCTTTCATGAAAATAGCAACCACTATAAAAATGGCGTTAAGTAGTTTGACTCTGCACTTCAAAAGCAAAGCTGTCATCATTTCATAAAGGATTACGTTCTGCACAAGTTAGTCCCTCCTAGCTACAAAGATGTATAACAAAAAAATTAGATGGATCAAGTCAGTCAAAAAAGCTAAGAGTTACTTAAAGAATTATCTGTAAAGCATCAGTTGAAGCTTTCGCTTATGAATGGAAAAGTCGTAGGTTCAAATTCAGTCGGTAGCGGGTGTTTCCTTGAATCTTTGCATACTCTACATTTGTGGATCGTTGAAGCCAGCTGCTTGATCCTATTTTCGGGCGTCACCTTAACCCCCAGTTAACTCAGCTGTTTGCTACGCCCCTGTCTGTATACCACACTACCGCATAGCACAAGCACATCAATCGATTCGTTTTCGCCCATTTTATTTGTTTGTTCAGAGCATTCGTGGAACGTTTTCCATTCCCCAATAAAATATTTACACAGTTCACAATGTAGCAGGCATGGAGCACTGTTTACATATCGGATAGAATAGTAAAAATGCAGTTATATAATCCCGAAAGTACTGAGTAACAGTTTGGCTACAGTCAGGCGACACTGCTTGATATGTAGATAGCCTTGTACTGCAACTCGAACAGAACATCAGCTTACAATACAAGAACCCTTTTTTCAGGCACTTGCTAGGTAACTTTAGTAGAGACATTACTGGTACATTTTCGCTTTTGCTGGAACTTGTATCGTGATGAAATGCGAAAGTCACCGTTGGTTGTCACGGCGATCCATAGGACCTTAGCTGTTGTGCCAAAGTATCAATTAGTAAATCTGCCAGTCCTAGTAGCCCATAATCCAGACAGTATTGAGAAAAAAAGTAAAAAAAATAGGCATTCTTAAAATCATTGGACAAATTTTGATGAGGTCGAAAATATATAATTTATGTACCGACTTTTGAAATGCTCTATTTTGGTCATTTCAATTCAAGAACGCCGCAGAACAAAACTTGAATAAATAAACGTCCATGATGCAACACAAGTAGAGATATTGCTGATGCATTCAATAATTAGGTACTTTATAGAAATAGGGAAAAAATTAGCAATGAAAATAAATAAACCTAACACAAATATTCCACCTAGAAAATATATACAACAATCGATTTTCTTAGAACCTGTGTCTGAGAATGAAAGAAAAAATGCCATACACTGTTTGAAAAATAAAAAAAGTCCAGGACTTGATGGTATACGATCAGAAATATTAAAGAGAATTTCATCCGAAATTAGTAAGCCCTTGACGTACATAGCAAACTTGATAATTGAATCGGGAGAATTTCCAGATGATTATAAAGTAGGAGTAGTAAAACCCATCCACAAATCCGGTGAAAAAACAGATACTAACAATTACAGGCCTATAACTCTAATATCCAACATTGCAAAAATTATTGAGAAAATTATAAAAACACGACTTCTAAATTTTTTTGATAAACATAATCTGATTAATGAAAACCAATTTGGATTCCAGAAATCAAGTCTACCCAAGACGCAATTTCTTTTTTGACATCAAATTTATACAAATTACTGGACCAAAGTGAATATACGCTGTGTGTTTTTAGATCTAGCCAAAGCATTCGACACAGTAGATCACTTGCTACTATTAGAAATCTTACACGAGTCAGGAATTAGGGCAAGGCTTATAACCTCATGAAAAGTTACCTTTCCAACAGAACAGTGCGTAAAAATAAATAATTCCTTAAGCACAAACAAATTCACGTATGGTGTCCCACAAGGGACAGTGTTAGGCCCCTTATTATTTACACTTTACATTAATAGCCTACTGAGCTTAAAATCTGAAGGGACAATCATATGTTTTGCAGACGATACTACTATCATTTATTCAAATAACAACTCGTGGGATGATCTAAAAGTGAAGGTTGAAAGAGACTTAACGATGATTGCAGACTGGTTCAGACATAAAAGCCTAACTATTAACTTTCAAAAGACTATGGTCATGCCATTCACTCTTATACCCATCTGATCTGTTGTATTCTGAAGCAAAACTATTAGACCCTAGGCAACATTTTTTTTATAAAATTATAAATTATCAATTTCACGATAGAAATAACCGTATTCCGATGGATCACTTATATCAAACTAGAAACAAAATCAACAACATTAAGCGAACACCTTTCACCTCAAAAAGTATAGGTCAAAGATGTCATACTTACCTTTCCAGTAGATTATATAACATATCACCAAATTATGTAAGAAATATTTCAAATAAAACAAAATTCAAAATTGAAACCAAAAAATTTATAATTGAAAAAAATCGACATCAAATCGCAAACGTGATACGTATGAAAGAAATTCAAAATTAATGTAATAGTAAAAACCCTCCAACGTTCATATACTGCATCTATTTATGTGTTTATTTGTATGAATATATATGTATATATATATACTCGTATATATGTGTATGTGTAGAGGTGTATACGTGTGTGTGTGTGTATACAGGGTGACTTCGAAGTTGAGTCATTTATTTTAACAGTGAGTAGATCTGATCAAAAGAAATGTTTTTTCCTCTACCATTTTTCTGGTAAAATTAAAGTAACAGAGTTATAGCCCTTTGGAAGTTTGAGTACCGCCCTGTCTCAATATCATGTGCTCGTGTTTGGCAACAACGGATATAATCCGCCTTACCGGTTCATCGCATCGGAAACAAAAAAGCGAAAGAATTTGGAACGATGTTTGTACAATTTACATACAGTCAATGTCAGTCGCGTGTGAATAGTGTCTGTTGCGTGGCTCAAACGAAATAAAAAATGGCACATGTTTATGCGGATCGGTTTCCCAATCGAGTGCAACCAACCCCTCGTGCCTTTGTTAATGTAGTACAACGGGCTCGTGAATCAGGTGACTTAAGACCTCACAGGGGACCTCACGATCAAATACAGGTCCGCACTGAAATACTTGTCGGGAGGATACTTTATAAAACAAGGTAAAAATTTTTTTTAATTTTTTTTTATTTTTACACAAATATTTTGGTTTATCTTCCTTCTACAATCATTATCTGAAAATTAATGACTCAACTTCAAAGTCACCCTGTATATGTGTGTATATGTATATTTATGTAAAAATGTAAGTTAATACCCACTCACTAGAATTTATTCTTCTGTGGGTAAATGCAGTTTATTTATGTATACCTATGTTAGTTTTAGTTATATTTGTATGTTACGTGAATAAACTTATTATTATTATTATTATTATTATTATTATTATTATTATTATTATTATTATTATTATTATTGCTACGAAATAAATCAAGGGGAGAAGATTCCGAAGAAGAATTTTTCTAAGGGAAAAATCACTAACAGTAGCGCCGCTGCCACTGACACCGTTGGCTTAAAAATATACTAAGTGACATATAAATCCGAACACCCAATTTAAATGGTTTTATTTTAATAAAAGTTGGTGAATGTATTTATCTTACTGTAAATAACAAGTGAAAAAATTTTCAGCCTTATCAGTTGGACATTCCGGTTTTTACACTGCTTTCTTTTAATTCACTAACGCTCTAAAAATGAATATTTCAGCCGCAGTAAAGAATCAACGTTGGCGGATTTTGGTTCTTGACGTCCTTTACGATCGGTTACGATGCCTAGAGTACGGAGACCTGTACGATTTCGTCAACTTAGTGAGTTTGATAGGGGCCGTATAGTGGGACTTCGGGGAGCTGGACTTTCTTTTCGGGCAATTGCAGTTAGAGTGCAAAGAAGTGTAGACACTGTGGTTAGGTGTTGTCAGGCAAAGCTTCGAGAAGGCCATACGCAAAGAGCAAGGGGCACTGGACGCCGCCGTAGAACAACAGACCGTGAAGATCGCCGCCTAAGATTATTGGCCTTAAGGGACCGTTTCTCCACTACCAGGTCCATTGCAAATGAATGGTTTGCAGAACACGGAAGACCTATTGGCATGCGAAGTGTTTACCGATGAATGAGAAGTTTTGGCTTGTTTTCATACCGGCCACACTGGGTCCTCCCTTTAACTCGAGAACACCGACGTAATCGCCTTGAGTAGTGCAGATAACGGTCACTCTGGGATCAGGAATGGAACAGTATTGTCTTTAGTGACGAGTCTCGATTTTGTTTAGGCATGCACGATGGTCGTGCCAGGGTTAGAAGGCGACGTGGTGAAAGGAGGAATCCACAGTTTTTTGTTGAAAGACATGTTCATCACACTGTTGGAGTTATGGTTTGGGGTGCTATAGCTCATGGTTCCAGATCATCTTTAATCTTCATCAGAGGTAACATGAACGCGCAGCGTTATATCCACGAAGTTCTAGAACCCCATCTTTTACCCTATCTTGACACCCTGGCAGATCCAACTTCCCAACAAGATAATGCCCGACCACATGTTGCAAGAGTCACAATAGACTTCTTTCAACATAATGATGTCACATTGTTACCATGGCCACCAAGATCTCCCGACTTATCCCCAATTGAGCACGTGTGGGATATGATGGGTAGGAGATTGCTCAATTTGCAACGTCCTCCTCAGACTCTAGAAGCACTTCGAGAGGAGTTAGTGGTTGCCTGGAATGAGATACCACAGGAGGACATTGACCACCTGATCAGAAGCATGCCTAGGCGCGTTGGAGAATGCGTAGCACATAAGGGTGCATCCACACATTATTAAAGGTCAAAGGGCTTTAAAGCAGTGCAATCATTTTGAAATTTTTATCATTTACATATTATGCTTCATTAAGTACTTATACAAAATTTTATTAAAATAGAACCATTTAAACTGGCTGTTCGGATTTATTATGTCACATAGTATATCTCCTGACATAAGCTTCACACTTACGAACATTGATCAAGGCGAAGCAAGAATACCTGATATGCTAACCAGTTAACACCAACCTGTCTGAGCGACTGGAAAATGCCAGCACGTGTCAATGACACAAAAAACTCACACTAAAAATCTATCACAAAACTGAATACGACCAAAAAATACTGTCAATTTGAGCCAGTAACATTACTGATATCCATATTTTTGGAAGCGCAACAATATTATCGGAAAAATATCCGCCATTCCAACAGTTCCCAATCGGACCTGACAGCGCATTAACCCAGATATTGACAAACGACTATCACCTTACTCTCGATGCATCCGAGCATTAATAGACAATGCAAATCGACACTGCCATGAATACTGGAGGAGGAGTGTCAGTCCCAGTTAACAAATCGAATGGATTTGGGGCTGGAATATGTCTATTCGATTTGGGTCAGCTGTGTATTGTCATGTGGATGGATGCAAAGTGTGACAATTAGGATGTCCAATAATAACTTCCAGCCTGATGGGTGAAGAAGCTTTGGATTTGTGCAAAACAATGGAATCAATCGTGTCATAATGTGGGAAGCTATTTTCCGATAAAATTGAGGCGCTAAATAGAGATATGATCGCTGCATTATAGATTTATGAGGCTGAGGAACTACTGTGCCACGAATTTTTTACCTTGTATAATGATTAAGTTTAATTTTTTGGTCGGTGTTTACAAATTTATGGTAGTGAGTGATACTGTGTAAGAAATAAAGGTGTCTTGTATCATACATTCGAACATCTGCGTATAATTTGACAGTGGGATAAAGTTTCGGTTTATTAAATCATTTTTAGAATACTTTTTGGAAAAAAATCTAGATTATAGATATATGAGGAACATGCAGCTCCCCATGCTAATACCTGTATACCATATGTGAGATGATATTTTTCTGTCAGTATATTCCCAAGGTATTTAATTTTGTAGAATACAAATCTAACTTTCTTTAAAATATAATTGACATGGATGTCCCATCGTAAGTGAGGACACATGACCACTCCAAGGTATTTTATGTTGGGCACTCTATTAATTTGCATTTTTTGATAATTAATGTTGAAGGAGAAATTTGTGTAATTTGCCAGATGTCTAGCATAAGATCCAAATGGTAAAAAATGTGTTTTAGAATAGTTCATGCTTAATTATCTACTGTTAAACCACCGAATAATTTTGATAAAATCATTTTCAATTACATTTTTCTGATCAGACCAGTCAATGCCTTCATATAATATTGCAGTATCATCTGCAAAACTGGTTATTTTGCCAACATAATTAATTTGGAAAATATCATTTAAATATATATTGAATAACAGCAGACCTAAGACAGTTCCTTGTGGGACACCACACTTAATACACATTTCTTTACTAAACGATCCTGATATCTGCACAGATTGTGGGAGATTTGACAAATAATTTTCGATCAGTGAGTACGCGTTTCCTCTGAAACCAATTCTCTCCAATGCTTCTAATAATCATTTGTGATTAACTGTGTCGAAAGCTTTCTTTAAATCAAAAAAATGCAGATTGAAGGGATTTTGTTATCAATATTTTGATGTATTTGATTTACAATTTTAGTTATTGCGTCCGATGTAGCCTTCCCTTCTGTAAATCCATATTGATTTTCACTTAAAATTTTGAATTTTGTGAGGTATCGAATCATTCTAGTAGATAAAACTTTTTCAAAAACCTTTGCTACACTGGAAATATTATTGATATTGGTTGTTAACATCTGTTTTTGTTCCTGATTTATGTATCGGTATTATATTACCTTTTTTAAAATTGAGGGATATATGCCAGATTCAAAGCATTTGTTGATTAGGTAAGTGAGTGGTTCTGTTATGTCCTCGGCTATAATTTTCAAATGCTCGCTTTTAATACCATCGAACCCAGGACTTTTTCGATTTTTTAAGGACATGACAGTGGTGTATACTTCACCTTGCTCGACTTTATCCAAAATAAATGAGTTCAAAGATCTTTTTGGAGGCTGAGTATTTTGTACATTTGCTTGTATTTTACTTGCTAAATTTTCACCTATGTCAGTAAAAAATTGTACAAATTCATCGCATATTTGTTGAGTATTTTTAATACTGTTCCCGATGTTGTATTTAACTCAGTGACACACTCTTTAAATTTTGTTTTCCCAGTAATTTCATCAATAGTTGTCCAAAGCCGCTTAGGATCATTTAAGTTATTATTCAATTTATTTAGGTATTGTTTTCGTTTGGTTTGCCTTGCGAGCTCTATAAGTTTATTTTTATATTGGTTGTAGCAGTCGGCATTCTCTGTAGTTGGCGTTAGTTTCATTACATTATACAGTCTTTCTTTTTCTATTGCCGATGTTATTAATCCTTTGGTAATCCAGACATTTCTGCTTTTCTCTTTGTGACTAATTATTACTTTATTGGTACTAATATCTATTAGTTTTTTTATTTTCTCTATGAATAGTCCCGTTGCTTTGTCTATATTATTTATAGAGTATAATTGTTCCCAGGATTCTTGTTTGACATTTGATATTAGTTTTGAATTGTCGACAAAAAATTTGTAATTTTCTTGGTTGTTATTAACGGTAGGGATGTTAGAATGTTTTTCATTTGAAGATATCAGTAAAATAGTGGAGAAGAGGTCAGTAATATCGCTTTCTAGGATTATTGGTATACAAGTAATTTTGTTGGATAGGTCTTTCACAAAACATTGATCTTATACATGTGCCACTGATGGACCTTGTAGGTAGGTTTATATAGGACAGACATCCGTTACTTGATAGGATATTCAAGTATTCATTTGTGATGGGATCATCGTCCAAAATATTTATATTGACATCTCCCAAGAAAATATGTTGCTTTAAATGAACGTTATTTTGATTTTTAAAAAAAATTCGATATTCTTGAAAAACTCGTGGGGTTCTGAACCTGGCGGACTATAAATTGCAGAAACCTCAATCTTGTTATGGTTAATTTGGATCATTATGTTTAAAATTTTGATTCCATCGGTGAAAGTGAATGTATCAGTTAAAACTATTAGATCAAAACTGTACCATATTTGGTCGAGTAGTATTTTTAAGTAATCAATGTTATGTTTTATACTCCTTATGTTTAAAATTCGAAATTTTGCATCTGAATTTTGTGTACATAAATTAAGTTCATCAACGTTTTGTGCTATATTTGTTGCAATACTTGGAATTTGGAAATCATTAATGTATTTATTAACTGACATTTTTAGGTCCTCTTTAGAGATAGGAGTATCAAAAGATGAACTTGAATTTTAAAAAAGTATCCAAAGTTTTGTTGTTCCTGATAATATTTGAACGATGGACAGTTTTTGTCGGTAGGTGACTGGTTGATATTATAATTTTTTTTATATCTTTCATTTCCATATCTACAGTTGCAGCATTCTATTGATACATACTTAGTTCCTCATACTGATGGCCAGAGGTTTTGTATACAGATGGGATGCCAAGATTCATGGAAAACATTAAGAATTACCAATTTGCAATAATACTGGCCGCAAGTAAATTGTCGAGCATTGCCAGCAAAACTTGGTTTACATTTGAGATGCTGATTCCAAATATGGCTATCAAAATATCTTGAAGTAGAAAAATGAGCCTGTTGGGACCTCCAGCTCCCAAGTGGCTTAGATAATTTGTGTACCAAATTTATTCCAGTGGCATATTTACGAATCTACCTGGGGAGAGGAAGGGGGGGGCGTAGGTTCAGTCGTAGGATTCAGGTTTTTGCAGGATAACTTTCGCACTATGATATCTACAGCAGTATTAAACATTTTATTGAGAAAAGTGGCCAGTTTGGGCGTCTAGGGGAGCACCCATTTGGAGGATGACAGTGCACATTTAGAGCTCATCAGCCAAAAAACTGACGCCATATTCATGATCTACGCACCCGATTTACTCTAGAAATAATTCTTAGTCGAGATTTCAGCAAGCCATGTTCACCGTGTTCTTAGAAATCACCATAGACGTCCTTACCATTTGCAACCTGTGCAAGGACTACACCCAGGGGACGGAGAACGAAGAATCACACTTTGTCAGTGGATTCTTGATAGAACTGATAATAATAGGGAGTTTTTAAGTAACGTTTTATGGACCGATGAGTCATGCTTCACTAGACGTGGAGTGGTAAATTTTCATAATCAACATATGTGGTCGCATGAAAATCCGCGTGCACTTCGGGAAAGAAATTTTCAGCATGAATTTAGTGTGAACGTGTGGATTGGTATCTACCGTAATCGACTATTTGGACCCTACCTTTTGCCTGCAATGTTAAATGCTGCGATCTTCTTGGAATTTTTAAAGGCTGAACATGCAAATATGTATGATGATGTTATGTTAGATTTAAGAAGATTGGCCTGGTTCCAGCTTGATGGTTGTCCAGCTCATTATTCGAGAATAGTTAGAAACTGGCTGGACGAAAATTATCCAGAAAGATGGATCGGCCGTGGAGGACCAGTACCCTGGCCTCCACGATCTCCTGACCTAAATCCATTAGATTTCTTTGTGTGGGGATTTCTAAAAGAAAAAGTGTACCAGACTCCCGTAACCACAAGAGATATGGTAATAGACAGAGTCAGGAATGCATGTGATGAAATAAGACCTTATTTGAATAATGCTATACCACGTTCGATCATTCGTAGATGTGAATTATGTATTGAATAATTGGGTTTACATTTCGAGCAACTACTTTAGATTTGTATGTTTGTCCTAACTATCCAACAGCATTTTAGTTGTAAATAATTAATTTAATTTGTTAAAAATAATATTGGAAAATTAAACAAATTAATATTCTGTTTTTTTGTGTTTATTTGGAGTTAGGAATTATTGCTGTGTTTAAAAACACAATCTAAACGATCGTCTTAATTACTTGTAATGCCCAAATCGAAAATATAAAAAAAATATTATTTTCCCATAAATAATTAAAAATGCATCGAACCTTAAAAATCGAAATATCTCAAAAACGGCTAACTATAACGAAAACTCACAGGAGAGCTTTTTTATGTTGAAAAGTGCGAATAATTAGTTTTTTTATTCAAAAAGTAAAAAATTGCACTAAGAAAAAGTTTTAGGTCATTTTAATACACTACAGGTACAGTAGAGAGCGCCCTCTAGCGGCTACTGTAAAACTATGCCCATGGTTCGTTTTGTCGTACCAAAAAACCCTTGTATAAAAATTTTCACTGTTATACATAAAATATTGTTCGAAATATTTAAAAAAAACTATTTTAGGAAGCCACGCATTTTTCGACCCATGTTTATATAGACTTTATGCATTAATTTTAAAAGTTTTATCGAATCTTAACGTTATGCAACAATAAACTGAAACACCCTGTATAGGCTGTCGACTATTTAATGTCGATTTTGGGAAAAAATGCTGACTTCACATGCCCTTATTCGACGTATACATTACACGTAGAATTCACTATGTAATTTTAATGGTATCCGTTTTTTTCAATGTTTATGTATACATAGTAATGAAACTATAATCATTCCTGACTCAATTACAGACGGTGCGTTATTAGCGAAAAAAACCTAATTATCCTTATTTACGTGCATCCTAATTGGACATGCAGGTATCTGAGCAACCGATATTATTTAATGATTTTACATAACCGTAAATGCTGGTAACGAATAGCAGCGAGCTACATGAAAACAAAAATAAAACGTAAAACTGGAATATTCCCATTTCAGAGATAGGTTATAAAAATATGTAGGTCAAAGTTTTCTCGATCACACCGCTTGTTAATGTAACTCCTAAAACTTATCCTGTGGTTTTTGTGTTCATTGCGCTTGAAAAAGGCCACCGTGGTGGTCGAAACGTCGTACAATAACGAGAAATTAAAACATATAGGTGGGTAGCGTTCGATCAGGCAACACTGGAGGCGCCTAGCTTGGAGGGGTGACAGGGGAACATGTGATCCGCCTTTAGTACAAGTTTGAACTCGCTCGAATTATTTGATTGTCCGCAGCGTTTTTTTTTTTGTGAAACAGTGTTTCCTAGTGTATTCTAGAAATGAGTGACATTAATTTGGAGCAACGGTGTGCTAGTCTTGGGCACATTGCAACGGAAACTCTTGTTAAACTTCAGTCTGCCTACGGAGATAGTATTTTGTCAAGAAATCAGGTTTTTCGGTGGCTTAAAGCATTTTCAGAAGGGAGAGAGTCGATTGAAGGTGAACGATCATCTTCAAGAACCGATGAAAATATCGACAGAATCCGGGATCTTGTGCGTTCAGATCGCCGCGCCAGTTGACAGTCAGAATGATCGGGGAAGAGTTAAATTTGACTCACACCATCGTTCATCAGATCAAAAACAACTGGGTGTCGCTTCATGATAATCCTCGTCAACTAACGAGTTTTTTGCTACTAATGGGTGATTTTTTTGCTAGTATCTTTTTGGCAACACTGTTTTTGACAGATGACGCGTGAATCGTGTTTTGTGTCATTGTCAAACTTGTTCAGTTTGGTCTATAATTTAACCATGAATCGACTTACGAACGAACAACGCTTGCAAATTATTGAATTTTACTATCAAAATTCATGCTCGGTTAAGAGAGTGCATCGAGCACTGCTTCCAATTTATGGGCAATTTGGTCGGCCTACTGAGGGAGCAATTCGGAAGCTTGTGACTAAATTTCGAACCCAGTTTATATTATTGGACATTAAACCACCAACACGCAGACGTAGAGTGAGGACTGAAGAAAATATTGCGGCTGTATCCGCCAATGTTAGTGATGACCGTGAAATGTCGATTCGCCGCCGTTCGCAGCAATTGGGCCTCTGTTACTCCACTACGTGGAAATTTTTGCGACAGGATTTGGGTGTAAAACCTTATAAGATACAGCTGGTGGAAGAATTGAAGCCACACGACCTCGCACAACGTGTCCAATTTGGTGAATGGGCGCTGGCAAAGTTGGAGGAAGATCCAAATTTTTATCGAACAATTGTGTTCAGCGACGAAGCTCATTTCTGGTTGAATGGGTACGTTAACAAGCAAAATTGCCGCATCTGGAGTGAAGACCAGCTAGAAGCATTGCAAGAGCTACCAATGCATCCCGAAAAAATCACTGTTTGGTGTGGACTATGGGCCGGTGGCATCATCGGGCCGTACTTCTTCAAAGACAATGGCCGGAACGTAACTGTGAATGGCGGGCGCTACCGTGCGATGATAACAAACTTTTTTTTGCCCAAAATGGAAGAGCTGGACTTGGCTGACATGTGGCTTCAACAAGACGGTGCCACATGCCATACCGCACACGAAACATTGGCCCTATTGAGAGGCGAGTTCGGTGAACAGATTATCTCACGTTTGGGGCCCGTCAATTGGCCGCCTAGATCGTGTGATTTAACGCCGTTGGACTATTTCTTGTGGGGCTATGTTAAGGCTAATGTCTACAGGGATAAACCAGCAACGATTGACGCACTGGAAGATAATATTGAAGCATTTATTCGTGAGATACCGGCCGATATGTTGAAGAGAGTGTGCCAAAATTGGACCTTGCGCATGGGCCATAAAGCGGAGCCGCGCCCAACATTTACATGAAATAATCTTTAAACATTAAATTATATCGACCGTTCTATCGACTCAAATACAGATTTAATCGTTTTTTTCAAATGTTTTGTGTTTTTTTTTGAAAATCAAATCCTATACCTCTTAAAAAATCACCCGTTATAACATTCCTGTAGCTTTTCAGCCTTCTTATTCGCCTGACTTGAGTCGTTATGACTTTTTTCTCCCTCGAACATCTGTAACCGACCAGCTGAAGGCTATTCCAGTAGAAGAATCATCTTCAATGCTGTGTGCCTTCAGAAGAAAGTTATTTTGATGATGACAATATAAAATTGTAATTATACGTGAATAGTCTCATCACTTAATATACAGGTACATCGCATCGCTTGAGTTGGTGTTTTTGTCGATTTTTTGACCACTCGCCACCATCTTTGGTGAGGTTTAGTTCTATCACTCCCTAATCTGTGAGATTTTTGAAAACGTCCATTTTTTTATAGTGTAAATGCGTTGGATTTATTCGAAAAAAGAACAAAATTTGTTTAACTATCTTTATTTAAGGCAGTTTAAGAATGCTTACTCTAATTCAGTCTATGAAGACCTTATACTTTAATCAAGAAACACCCATATCTAATTCTCTCGCAGCTTATTTCCTGCAAAAAAAAATCACGCGATATTCACTGAACTTGAGATTCTGTGGCCTAGTTTCCAGTCTTCGCTTCCGCACCAGTACTCTTGCTGCTCAGAGGTGGATCTAAGATGACGCGGTTTGTCGGAGCCTCAGAATAGACAAAACGTATGTTCCCAAAATCATCACCAACGAGGGCTCCACAGATCCTAGTTGCGCACTACATGAGCGGGAAGTAAAGATGCGGAAAATCGTATTTTATTAATATGACTGATACTTATTTCCCTTCATTGATTCTTTTGTATCATTTATTTAGATTCTAAAATTTTGTTTCAGGTCAGTACTTAGAACTAAATGGAATCCCTTATTACGATCGGGTAAGTAATAATGTTATAAATAATATCAACCCCTGACTCATCACTTAAGCACAATGTACAATTTAAAAATAATACCACTAATAATAATTACAAACGTCTTTATTAGGGTCGAAGTTTAGCATAGTGCTATTTATTCTGCCACTTATCCCTCCGAAAAAAAGTACAAACAAACAGAATACCCCCAATGTTAACAAAAGTAATGATGTATAAATAAGTTATGTATAAGATTTAAATTATAACAGTCTTACAGTTTAAAGAAAATGTCCACACATGTATCTACTTTTGTCGTTTCATATGTACATTCATTTCGGGCCTGATGAAGCCAACCAGCAGAAATATGTATCGCTCGGGTTACCTATCCTATTTTCTGCTCGAATCCACTTTCCACTTTTTTGCGGATTTTGCCCATTATTTTAATACGTTTTTTTATATACATTTCTCCGCATGATCATTTTCCCTTTGGGCTTGAAGTACCACAGCAAGTGGCTATAACCGGCCGCGTGGTTGTGGTTAGATGTCTACTTGAAAATTCGAGGTCTTCTAGCCATTTTATACTACAATGTGTAGGTTGGCTTTTGTTGTGGACTTTGTGTGTCGTTTTTTTCCTTCTCCATCTTCGTTTCCTCAGATTACACCCGTATCCGGATGTGTGGGCATGTGTATCTACTTTTGTAGTTTCATTTCATTCATTTGAAAGATCTTTTTCTCATAACATTTGCAAAATGTATAACGTTGTCCCTCAATACTTGAAATCCAAATCGCTATGTAATTTTTCAAAATGCTACTTCCATTTTCTGAGATTTCGCTACAATAATTAATAACATCGAATATCTAAATGTTTTTTGTTTCTATGCACATACCTATATTACATATATATGATTATACCTACCTTACATTGTACGCTTTCCCCTAATTTCTTTATGTCTTTGTATTCTGTGATTTTTTTCATTTCTTCTATATATATTAGTTATTCATGCTTCCAAAAAGGCTATTGTTTGAATATTACTACGGTAACATATACTACTCGTATATCTTTACTTTTAAGCTTTTAAGTTAGTTAAGTAGGTTTTGTTAGGTTAAGTGGAAGACCAGCCATTCCTCTATAGGAATGAAAGCTGAACTTCGCCTTTTCCAAGTATCACTTCCATATCTCTGTACCTTGGTACCAACGAATAAAGATGATTATTATTATTATTATTATTATTATATGTGCATTCATTTTGGGCCTGATGAAGCCAACCAGCAGAAATACGCATCGCTCGGGTTACCTATCCTATTTTCTGCTCGAATCCACTTTCCTCCTTTTTGCGGATTTTGCCCATTATTTTCCTACTTTTTGTTATATACCTTTCTTCGCATGGTCATTTTCTCTCTCTCTCTCTCTCTATATATATATATATATATATATATATATATATATATATATATATATATATATATATATATATATATATTAAATGAATAATAGAGGCCCAAGTACAGACCCTTGTGGTAGTCCGAAGGAAACGGGTCATTTTGGAGACGCAATTATGTCAGTGCTTACCGTCTGAGATCGATTTTCTAAAAAGAATTAGAAAAACCAAAAAACTTACACATTCTAAGAGACGAAGATTTATGGTATCGAAAAGTCTATGAAAACTAATGATGTGGGCGTTTGCTGATCCTAGACTCTCACTGTTAAGTCTAGTAACGCATCTGCGGCACTATATATTTTTCGAAAGCCGCATTGTTTGGAAGGCCATATTTGAGATTTTGAAAGATAATCATTAGTTTGGATGTGCATTGCTTTTTGTACTAATTTGGATAATACGGGTAAAATACCGGTTTTTCTTAAATCGGAAAATGTATCTGGTTTATTTATAAAAAATATCGGAAATAAATAGATACAATTCTGAACACCGTCAAAACAAATTGTTATCGTAGAATGAGTACACACATCATTTAGAATCTACTCGTATTAACATTACTCAAAATCCCCCTCAACGCACCATTTCATTCATTAATCTATGCTTTGTAAAGCCATTATCAATCTGTATAGGCAACTAATCCGTCTGTGGCAGACATGCGGAATATCCTGGTGTAGGCAGACCTGTTTGCTTGTATGTGTAGCCAGGCCAGCAACGTGTAACCGTGTCTATGGGGGGATGATTAATGGTCCAATGGATAAAAGGCTAGCGTTGCTTGGTAGTGGAGGGTGGAGGAGGATGGAATCGACCTTGAACAGTGGCGGGGTTCTGGTGGAGCTTCATAAGACTACTTACTGATAGTGGCCTAACTTGAGGCTTCTGAACCGTGACCTTAGGGACCATTCAAGTATTTTCGTAAGCACTAAAGGGGGCCGGAGGTCTTCGATTTGTTTAATTTTCATGACATGGTGAATAGGGGTGTAGATGGTGATGGCGATATTTATTTTTTACTTTTTCCGATTTTTTGATTTTGAAGAATGGCAACCCTGATCAAAAGAGCTTTGAATATTTAACTGGCATAAATGTTCATACAAGATGGCTTTACATGACAATATTCAAGAATTACAATCATACGACATTCAAAGTCATAAACTAAAAATAGACCTGCCCAGCCTGGTTCTAAAAACATTGTTAGAAATCGCCAAAACTTCAAATCAAATTTCTGGTATCAACTGAAAAATTCATTCTTCCCAGCAACATGGGAGGGGGGTTAAGATATTTGCTAATGAATGTAAGAAACCCCCTTACGTAATACTGGAACGACCATTTACGGTATACGAAACAAATGACTACTAGATAATTTCAAGGCCTGACTAGGAAATTCTATTTTTTTTGAATAACTAAGGTTCGGCAATGTTCATGTATGACATTTTATATAATTCTATCAGAACTGAAAAATCTATTGATCTGAGTAAAAATCTAACGTGGCGTACATATGATAAAATAAAGTTGACGCTGGAGGAGAATATACTAATAGTCATAATAAAATGTAGAGCACATTATCTTGTTGAGTAAAAATGGCAATGTTTATGTACAATTTATTTTGAAATCCCACTTCAAAAGAAGTCAGGACAACATTACAACAATTTTGGAAATATTCGTTTTTCTCCGGAAGTACTTTGATTTTCGAAAACGACATTTTCTTAGCTATCAAAATACGCAACTTTGCTCCCATTTAAGCAACTTCATTTCTCTTATCGTTTCCGAAATCTCAACGGTGAGGGTCGAATCGGAAACACCCGGTATAGTTCGTTGTATGTCCTGACCCACTCTAGTCATCTGTCTCCGTGATCTATGGTCCTCCGCCCTTCTCGATGCAGCCGACTAACATCCTTCTGATTTGCATTTTAAAAGGTCCGGAGGCGCCTCTGAGCTGCTTTAGCTCGACTTACTTTCCTGACAGCAACAAATGCATTTCCCCAGACGCCATGCCGAGCCGCTCGCGCACTAGGAAATGCCCTTTTCTACTCAAATGCAACACGCAGCCGACACACACGCCGAGTGGCTTTACCTCACGGCATTTTACATTTCTCGGAGAACTGGGTGGATCTAGCACCTATTTGTATGTATGTGCTTTGAAAATGAATGGGAAGGATTCTTTTTCAGCTTATTACATCATAATGGAGGTGGTTTAACACGTTCAGTGCTATATGTTAATCAAAAACTTCACGGAGGGACGAAAAATTTTTTTTTGAACATTACTATAAAAATATTGCTGATATGTCTTCAACATAATTAGAATGTAATAAAAGCCCTCCCTTCAGTATTTTTTTTATATGGCGCACTGGTGCGTCAAGCACACACTACACCCAACTTTGGTCCAGTATGCTCATGACGCACTGGTAAGTCATAAAAATATTTATTGTAATACAGATCGTCAAATAAAACAGCTAAAATACGCCTAACTAAAATAGAACAACATTTCATACACACACATATATATTAGGAAATTAAACGCAAAACTCTAGTGCGGATACAAAAAACTATTTTATGCAAAGCAAACTGCAAGTTACATATTGATAAACGTATTGATATCTGAAAGAATTTTAAATACAGGTAAACCTGAATAAATGTTTATGATAACAAAACTAAGCCCGATGATATTCTTCGAAGCATCTTCCAACACACAATCCTGGGGCATCAGGGCATTTGATACAATGATTTTATTCTGCCAACACACTTTGCAACGCTTTCGCATAGTTCTACCATCTTTATTTCTAGTTTGAATTTTCTCCAGTAAATGATGTGTAGTTTGCTTTGCAGGTTTAGGATTGGTATTTTGTGGTTGAGGAAGAATTTTTTCAAGAACAGCCATACGAAAATCATAATAAGATAGCCGCTTTTGAGAGTGCTTGTTATATAAAATATAAGAATTGAAAAGTAGTAACTGAAATATATCGTCGTCCATACCGCAGACAGGCGTATCTGACAAAAAATCAAATTCGAGTTAACGGATTCAAATCAACAAGGTATAGCATATCTTCAATCCCGCAAAGTGGCGTAACTCTAAGTAGTTCGCTCATAGAGATATCAGCATAAAACTAAACGACGTATCTCTCAGAAATGAAATACAATACACCGCAAATAGGCGTAAATGAAGATACGCCTACATGCGGTGTCCATTTTTTGCTACTCTCTCAGTGGTAACTAAGATATGTCCTTTTGACTTACAGAATACATATGATGTTTTGTCCGAATTGAGTCACACCTTTGCTGCAGTCGAGATTTATAATCCGGAAGATCCGGACTATCATCAAACTTGTGAAGTTAAAAGCTGTAAAGGAGATGTGTTCAGTTCCAGCTTTCAATGCTCAATTTTGCTAGGTTGGAAGCATTTTGAAGATGATACCCTATCCTGCCAGGACGGACACAGGACAGTACAGAGCAGTGTACTTAGCAAAGAGAAACAGGAAGAGAGGCGCCCTGAAGATTTTTTCCCAGGCAGAAGGTGATAGGAAAAAAAAGTCAGAGAAGATAAAAGAAGAATTGCAAAAACGTTGAGGAATCAAGGCGAAACATATATTTCGCCTGTAACTAAGAAAATTGTGAAGGAGAAAGCACTTAAGGGAATCTGCAATATACAAATGTGTAAGAAAAGGAAAAGGATGTGTTATTTGTTCAGCAGTCCTTTAAGAACAATGATATTCTCACAGTTTTATAGTCTTGGTGACCTCCAACAACAAAGAACTACAAATAGCAATGATCCACGCCGTAAGCAAACACATTATTTTTTCTTACCTCTAGAAGGTATCCGACAATTAGGTTGTAAAAAAATGTTCCTTGGGACCCTTGGGATAAGTGAGAAAGTTTGCAGAACCGCAGTAAAGAAATTGAATAGAACAACGAGTGTGCTAGAAAAAGAAAATCGTGGAGGTCGACGGGAGTTACAATCATCAAGAGACATAGTCATTAGAAAAAGCATCATAGAGCACATAAATAAGTTCCCCAGAGTAGAGTCACATTACTGCCGGAAGTCCTCAACTAAACAATACCTACATGAAGATTTATCTCTGAGTACAATGTACCACATGTACAAACTGGAAGACCAACAAACAAAGGGAAGTTTTTCTTTGTATAGAAAAATTTTCAGATCCATGAGCCTCTCATTTCACAAACCAAAAAAAATACAATGTGGCCTTTGCAAGTGTTACAGAGAAGGATCGGAAGAAGTAAAGGCTAATTTGGAAAAGGAGTACTTGGCCCACATTTTAGAAAAGGAAACGGTAAGAGAAATAAAGAATAGCTGCAAAGAAAAAGCTAAAAATGATACAAAGGTGCTACATTTGATCTCCAACAAGTTATATACTTACCAGTTTCTAATCATTGTTCCGTATTTTATAAAACACGGCTTGCTGTCTACAATCTAACTATGTATGAAGTGGCATCTCGAGAATGTTTTTGTTATACATGGAGTGAGACTGAAAATAAACGAGGTAGCTCGGAAATATCGACTGCTGTTTATTTATTTATTTCCGAAAAAGACAAACAAGGCTACAATACTGTTGACTTATTTGCTGATGGTTGTAGTGGCCAAAATAAGAATTCCATAATGGCTACCACTCTTTTATATCTCGTCAGTAATTGCTCAAATGTTAAAGAGATTCAGCACATAGTGCAATAGTTACGCTTTGAAAAATGCAGGTGAAATTATTGTGCCGAGCCAGTTATTGCCAGTCTATGCATTAGCAAGGAAGAAACAGCCATATAAGGTTCGTCCCTTAGACTATCGTAATTTTTTTGACCTCAAAAAACTCGCATCAGACTTAAGAGTATTATCTATTCGAAAAGATGATAAAGACATGGATGTGAATTGGAAAAATATGATGGAATTCAAAGTGACAAGTGATAATTGCAACAAAATCTATTTCAAGACTAGCCATAAGCCAACACACTACAGGTCCATAACCTTGAAAAGAAATGTTTCCGATATTTTAAAAAAAGAGCTGTCTCCTCTGAATAGCGACCTATGAAAAATCCCAAAAAAAAAATATAATGATTTGACCTCACTTTGCCAGGGCGATAGGCCTTCCATCACTCTACCAGAACATCAACGTTTTTATGATTCACTACCTCATGAGGACCAGCCATAAATGTTTTTGTTTGAAATCATCTTCTTATTTTTGTTCTGTATTATCCTTGAGTTGCTTGAGTATTATTTACATCTGAGAACAAAGTGTTTTTTTATTTAATCTAATTTTATTCCATATGGAGTGAAAGGCGTATCTTCAAACTGCTAGACTATTGTAATTGTCAAGGTTACCGCAAAGAGGCGTATCTGAAAAAAAAAAATAGAAAACATGTTTAGCTGAGAAGATGAATTTTCTTTCCTCTATATACTTCTCAGAAGATGATGAGCACACTTTTTAGCTATGTTATTGGAAGAAATTATGCTCATATTGTCTAAAGTAGTAAAGATATATGAAATCAAATAACTGTCGATATTCATTTTGCTTCTACTGAAAATTTATATAAAATCAGTTACGCCTGTTTGCGGTACGGACGACGATATGTATCCCCAGTTTTTTATACCAGCGCAACGTTTTCCGAACACAGGGGTAGTATGATATCATCTGATCCATGTGGTCTATGCCGCTCATGTATCTATTATACCCCACTACAGGTAACGGCTTTTCCTTTGTCACATTTCTTCTATTTTGCGCTTCAATTAGGTCGTTCTTGAATTCTGTAGATATATACAACACGTCCCTTTTATCTCTCCACTTCCCAATCATAACACCATCCTTCCGGCTCTCAGGGTCCCCGTACAGTAAGTGTTCACCTCAAGTAACTTTTTTGCTAAGCTATAACTATTGTAGAAGTTTTCCATGAATACAGCATGATCAGCATTTAGGTAATTTCTCATCAAAGACAACCCTTGCTGTATGTCCAACTCCTCCATTCGCATCTGTTTGTCCTGTGTATACCATTAAATTCATGATTAGACCATCGGATTCCGTAAGCATATATAGCTTTATGCCATATTTATGTCGTTTATTTTTCAAGTACTGTCTAAAGACAAGCCTCCCCCTCCAGAGCAACATTGATTCATCTAAAGAGAAGTTTTTATTGGAATAATAAATCCTTGCCATTTTGCCTTGAAAGTAATTTAGCAGCGGACGAATTTTGTATAAACGATCTTCAGGCACATTTTCACCTACACCAGGATTTTCAGCAAAATGCAAACTTCGCAAAATGAGAAAAAAACGATCTCGGCTCATATGTCTTGAAAAACATGTAATCTCAAACAGCCAGTGCGTTTTCCAATAATCTTTCAAAACATTGCATTTGATGGTTTCTGTTTGAAACGTAAGTCCTATAAATTGCAACGAGATATTCGTGAATTGGTCACAGCTCCTTCGCTGAGGAAAATAGTTTCCGCATATTTATTTGTTTCATCGACAATAAGTTCCAGTAAATCATCATCTAATAACAATCTAAAATAATCATAAGGACTTGCGTATAGATGAAATTCAATCAGGAAACCGGGTGTTTTTGTAAAATTAATGTCCTTCATTCCGGCACAAGTATCGCTCCAAACCTCATTCAAATCGTCAGGCGCAGTTGTTACATTAGAGTCATCAGGCGGAACAACAGTATCATCATTAGTAGGTATATCTAAAACAAAAATTATTATATTATCACACTGATACAAAAAATATGTTTAATAGAAATCTTACCGTAATCGTCCTCTGAAGATGAATCAAGGTCACTGGGGATGTAAGAGCCTTCGATTTCGGAATCATCCAAGTCGAAATCCGAATCTTCAAGAATACGTAAGAGTCCTTCATCTGTAAGGTTATTCTCATTTCTGACTTGAATTTTACGTCTTTTTGTACCTGAAGTACTTGCTTCACACAAGCTTTGGGTCACTCATGATTCACTATGTATAATCAAATAACCGATAATCAAATTTTGAAACTACGTCAATTTAACGTAAACTGAACCTTTCTGTACGTGCTCCGTTCGTAATAGTTTCCTCTCGACAAGTGCTGAAATACTACTGCCGGTTATGTTTAACGGCGTAGCTGACTCACCGGTGCGTCATGCGCGTGGCTTGAATACGCAGGTCGACGCACCAGTGCGTCATGCGCACTCAACGTGTTAAAATGGGTTAATATTTTTTTTCACCGAAGCAGCCCTAAACAAACAGCGTAGCTTTTTCCCAGCAGCTGCCGCTATTGACGATATGTTTTCGTGTCAGATCAAGTCCTCGCTGATCTGAACTCGGCCATCCATCAAAACCGGATGAGCGCCAAGGCACTTTTTGTTCGTCAATGTAGCACTGTGTTTTCAAAGCATTAACCTGTACAAGGTTGTGGCGTCTCCAGTCAGTGATAACCTCCAGGACTCTCGTCAGAGAGGAAGTCATCAGCGAAGCTATGGATTGGATTGGCCGTACAGGAAAGGAGGTCGTTGATATCTAAGAGGAACAGTTTCGGAGCCAAGACCGATCTCTGGAGAACACCTGCGTTGCCTTTGTGGGATGAAGAGAGTTATCTTGCGGCCAGAGAGAAAATCAGACACCTGCCTGCAAAGCTTCTTTGGGAGGCCATAGGATGAAAGTTCGCATAAGAGGCCAGCCTGCCACAGCTGATCGAACGCTTCCGTGATATCAACAACAACAACATGAGCCTCATCATAAAACTGGATAAGTATACTCCACAATTGCGTGACGGAAGCTGGGAGGACCCCTGTGGATCGCTATTGCCGGAAACCATACTGCCTACCGCTAATCAAGCAGTGAAGTTTAAGGTCGTCCAGAAGCTCGCGATTTATGCACCTCTCCATCACCGTACTTAAAACAGAAAGCAGATCTATAGGCCTGTAGTTGTAAGGGTCGGTCTTAGATCCCATTTTTGGGATGGGTTGGAGATGAGCAAATTTCCAACACACCACTTCAACACAATGGCAGGAATCAAGTCCGACGACAAGAGCACCCGTCTTATGATCCTACGCCTGAATGTTAACTCTATAGTATAGGGAACCCTTTGAATCGACGGCACTCGGGCGTGGGAGGGGATATCCATGGTGGACTTTAATATACTGACATAGAAAAAAGTACACTCAGTAATAATTAATTTATTACACAGATTCCCATGTTTGTTGCTTTAATTTTTCCATTATGCCCAGAGTGAGAAGATGACAAAAATATCAACTGCTTAGCGAGTTTGATAAGGGGCGGATAGTGGGCTTGTGTGAGGCTGGTTGGTCCTTTAGGAATACAGCAACCACATAACGTCGCTGGAAAGACAAAGGGGCGTAAATCGGAAAATGCCCATTTGAGAAATCCTATTCTCCTATTCTTACTAGTGCTTAAAGAACAAACGGGCGTAATCGCGCCTCCTGTAAAATAGCAAAATTGGAGTTAGCCTCTTTGTCTTTCCAGCGACGATAAGTCTAAATACGGCAGTGATTTGATGTCGGGAAGGTGGTACAAGCAAGGCATTTGACTGTGTGTCACATACCACTTTAATCAGAAAGCTCAGTATGTATAACTTCGGAACAGCTTCTTGCAGCCTAATCAATTCGTATTTAACAAATAGAAAACAGTTAGTAAAAATCGGAATTAAAACGTCAGATGAAAAGCATATTGAACACGGTGTACCCTAGGGCTCAGTTCTTGGGCCGATTTTATTTCTAATATATATCAATGATATGCCGAGCCACAAAGATGGAAATTATATACTATTTGCTGATGACACTGCCATCTCTGTTAGATCAAAAAACATTTCGGAGCTTCTTGAGAAAGGTGTGATCGCACAGTCGACTGCCAAAAACTGGTTTAATGCAAATAAGCTGACCCTGAATGAATACAAGACAGTTAATATGATATTCTCATTGAAAGATCCAGAAACACTACATACAGAACATACAAAATTTCTAGGTATAAACGTAGATAAGAAATTGAAATGGGACATACACAGTAATGAAACAGCAAAAAAGCTAAGAAAAAACATTTATCTACTTAGAAGCTTATCGTAAGAGTTGAATAGTGATACGTTGAAGTCAGTTTACTTTACTCTATGCCACTCTTTGATATCATATGGTATCTTAGTTTGGGGTCAGGGTGCGGACTGGCATCGAATATTCTCTTTACAGATGCGGGCAATTAGGATATTGTATTCACTGAATTATACTGAGGATTGCAAACAAGCATTCAAAGAATTGAGGATACTCGCATTGCCTTCGATATATGTTTATGAAGCACTGATGTATGCTAAACAGTATTTAAACTGCTGTTCGCATACCTCACATACTGACTATGATACAAGTAGTGCGGGGAACTTAAATATTCCTTTTGTAAGATTAACGAAAAGCCAGAAAAGTTTAAAAATTACTGCACCCAAATACTACAATAAATTACCGCTGCAAATCAGATCCTTAAATTTAAATGCCTTTAAACGGACAATAAGAAATTTCCTTGCTGAAAATGCTTTTTATGCATACCATGAGTTCTTGGACTTTAAATTTTGATATGTGCTGTATCTGTTATTGCTTTTTAAATTAATTTTTATTACTTCACGGTACCTTTTTATATATTATTATATGACTTTGAAGTTGAGTCATTAATTTTCAGATAATGATTGTAGAAGGAAGATAAACCAAAATATGTGTGTAAAAATAAAAAAAAATGTTTACCTTGTTTGGTAAAGTATCCTCCCGACAAGTATTTCAGTGCGGACCTGTATTTGATCGTGAGGTCCCCTGTGAGGTCTTAAGTCACCTGATTCACGAGCCCGTTGTACTACATTAACAAAGGCACGAGGGGTTGGTTGCACTCGATTGGGAAACCGATCCGCATAAACATGTGCCATTTTTTATTTCGTTTGAGCCACGCAACAGACACTATTCACACGCGACTGACACTGACTGTATGTATAACTGAACTGAATGAAATAATTGTAAAAAACTCGTTCCAAATTCTTTCGCTTTTTTGTTTCCGATGCGATGAACCGATAAGGTGGATTATATCCGTTGTTGCCAAACACAAGCACATGATATTATTGAGACAGGGCGGTACTCAAACTTCCAAAGGGCTATAACTTTGTTACTTTAATTTTACCAGAAAAATGGTAAAGGAAAAAACATTTCTTTTGATCAGATCTACTCACTGTTAAAATAAATGACTCAACTTCTAAGTCCTGTATACACATTTGTCATCCGAAAGGTGGATAAAAAGATTATTATCTATGTATACCATAAACATATTGTTACGAACTGACGTGTGTAAGTACAGTATGTACACTAACACCAATAAAGTATTGTATTGTATTGTATGAAAAGGTAGAGGTACAAGGTCAATTGCGGAACAATGATTTTGAGAGCACGGAAAGCCTATTACAATGCGAATTATTTATCGCCGTATGAGCAGACTCCACACCGTTCTCAGTTTGTCATCTTACTCTTACCTCTTACTCCTAGACACCGAAGTGATCGACGGGCTTAGTACAAAAACGGCTGAACAGGGTACCTCAAATGGAATATCATTTTCCTTAGTGATGAATACAGGTTCTGTTTGGAGATGCATGATGGTCAAGCAAGGCTGAGAAGGCGATGAGGTGAAAGACGAGATTCTAAATTTTCTGGGGCAACGTGTGTGTACCACACTGTTGAAATTATTTTATTGGAGGTTGTTATTGTTTACCTGTATGTTTAGAAGCAGGTAACCTTTGGTGTTCATCAGAGGCAAACAATCCGTCGTGCGTTACACCCACGAGGTGAGGGAACCACGTTCTGCTTTATATACGGAAGTACAAACGTAATGACTTCCGAAAGCTGCTTGCACTATGATTCAACAGAATATTCAGTATAGATATTTATTTCATCTGTTTCTATACAAAGTACAAGATAATGTCATGAAAAACTTACTATTTAACAAATGCGGCGTTTACATAAAAACAATCACAGAAAAAACGTGAGGCAAAACTAAGAAATAAAATAGGTAAAAAATTCTGTCTTAAAGTTTCACTTAAAATATTCACTAAAGCTCTGAAGTGCCGTACCTACCGCATAATCACCTCATACAGACGGTAATAAAAGCAGTGACTGCATCTGTTCGTTAACCTCGACTAACTCGACGTCATTTGGTGCAACTTCGTACGTAATCCGAGATGATCCTGTACACAAATGAACGTGTTGCGACTGCAGCACTGTCGTTTCACGCTTTCGAATAGTAGTACCAAACCAAAGTCGTGCGGCGATTCGTTCGGCCGCCGGAGCCGAGCCAAGTCAGCGCAGCGCCCGCAAGGTCGATTAGAGGGCAAACTAAAGGGGAACCGACGATTCGCGTCGGCGGTACCGCGTCCTTTTCCCCCCTTTCCCCCCTCCACCCATGTCGGCGTCAACGTTCGAGTCTATCGCTCTTTAGGTTGAACCGACCGGCCAGACGTCGATTTGCTGCTCCCGGCGAGCTGCACAACAAGCATGGGCGGCGCGTCAGGGGCGGACCTGAAGGTTGGCAGACAGTGCTATTCCTGCCGCATTTTGGACCGTAGTAGGTAGTATTACGATCCGTCGTGCTTTCAGTCTCTGCAACAATGACCATCCGTATGCTACGTTGTTTTGTGCTTTTTAGCAATTATCATTAAGGTCTAGGTATTTGGAGACGCACAGACAGAGTGGACAGTAGGTTTATAGTAAGAGGTATTAAGAAAGGTTTAGGCAACGTTCACCTCAAAACGGCAGTGAAATTAGATAAGTGGTAGTATTAAAAGTTATCAAAAAAGCGACCGGCTAGTTAAGATAATATATATTTCTCAATAAATCATAATCGGTTCGCAGCGAACCATGATAGATTTTTTGTGGTTATGTGCAAATTTTTTAAAAGCACACAGACTCTGAAAGAAACATTGACAAATGCTTTTGTAAATGGAGCAGCACTGGTGGCAAGCTCTATAATACCACAATTTGTTGTACAAGTTTAATCATGAGAAAGGTTTTTAGTGCCTACAAAATGTCTCAATTTAAAATTTCCATTTTCGTCTACCATTGGTACAAACGAACCAAACTTTGTACTGTGGAGTAAATGTCAACAAGTGACCATGAAGTGGATGTCAGCTTGTTCAAAGGTGACATTGTATAGGTGAATCTACAGAGTATCAAAAAGACTTACATCATGTCTTAAAGCATTGTTACGGTGCCACCGATCTGTCTGGGTGAAAAGCTGATGTCAGACTCGTGGTCTGCGGGCTCGGCTTATCTCAGGAAAAAGGTTTTGGATGAGATTTCAGATGCTCAAGAATTTTTGAAAAATTTTGTCTTGCCTTTAAATTTTCATTTTCTTCTTCGGTTATCTCTGGTGTAATTTGAGTCGCTGATTTCCAATAGGATCATCATAAACTGCTGAAATATCGCGAAGCCCTATTTAGAGAAGGAAAATTTACGTTTGAGGTCAAGAGTCGTTGTTTGTATCCTTATGGCCAACAAACTGTAGCGTCCCTAATGCGTAGAGCTTGAAGAATCTCTTTATCGACTTGTTTGCAAAACTGCTTCTGTCTATATTTACGAAAAATACTGTGTGTGCTGCCATCTCATAGTCAAAAGTTGTAGTAATATACTGTAATACGTATTCGTTTCCAAATTACGGCAAAATCCATATAAATCAACTCACTAGTTCAGACTTATTTTCAAATCCGGCTAAAGCTGATGCGTGTTTCATTACAAAAGTGTCTATATATATCCTTCGTTTTAGCAAAACCGACTAAATCCAATGTTACATCAACTGTGATGCTCTTGTTCATGAACAAAACCGGCTAAATCCTGTCAACGTGTTTTTTGCCACGGCGTGGAAGTAAAAAAGTGAAGAATTCAAACTGGAATACTATTAGACCACAAAGCTTAACACAAGCAAAATAAAATGCTGAGAAGACTAATAGTGTGTGCTTTGCTAATACTGAGTTCAGTTTTGAAGCTGATGTTCTATGATTGTTATTTATTTCATATTCGTTTTTAACGAAGAGGGCTTTTTACTTTTCAAGTTGAGTTTTATGGTGATGTATTAGAAACAGTTTATAAGAAACAATGTATGATTTTCTTCTTTATTCCTTTTTGTTATATTATTGATCTGATGTTAATACATCAGAATAAAATTCAGACGAATTTCGTTTCATTACCGGGTAAATCCTGAGTTGACATTCAAACTCGGGTAGATCCATCCAGCCAACCAACTCTCCAGTCAGAGAATCTGAAACTTGCTCGTCTGCAAAGTTGTCTGCATCTGCTTGCCCTTCATTTGACCTTCAGCCAAAGCCCACTTTATTTGTACCGTGTTACGCCACTTTACATGTTAACAAGCGGTTATCAACTGTAGAAAGGTCGTAATAACATAGCAGGAGATTTTTTTATATGGATGGCTCGATGAGGCGGCGCCTACACAGTTTCTAATAATAAAAGCATTCAGGCAGCTGCGCAAGTGACTTATCGATCCGGTTCCTGTTCGTTTAATAATAAAATGCAATAGCTAACGCAACAATATCATTATTGTTCCGCATATTCGCTAATAGCAATAACAAAAGCGTTCGCTTTAGGCCTCGAGCGATGCGGTACATGCACAACACATGGCCGGACTCGAAATTTTCACCGCAGTTCTTTTATGTTATGGTTTTCATATCAGTGATGTATCTTTTTCCTTTGATTGAATCAACAATGATCTAAATACCATGTATCACATTTCACCTGCTCATAATTTAACACTGAAAGCTTCTAAGTCAAATGTTACGGTTTTTGGACCAGAAACGTATCATAGTGGAAAGTGAAAATCTATATCGGCTCAACATCACCCACATTCCTTTACCAGTTGTAAATGTCAGCAAAAATTTCTCAATAAGCTACAAAAATTTGAGTCAGTCAAACAGGCTCATACACTTGAAATTTACATATTTAGCATCCTTTTCTGTTCAATTTTGGAGGTCCCTTGAGAAAATCTGATGCTCTTCGCCCGCCAAATTGTTTTGTAGGAAGGTACGCACACAAAGTTATCTCTTGCGGATGAATGGTCCTCCCCTCCGCCTGAGAAAATTGCTGCGGGCGTACATGATCCAAACTCGGATTGCATCTCGCGTGGATGACGATCGACGGTCCACAGCAGTCGAGAAGCGGTGGCCGACTGCGACGCACATGCATTAATCGGACCGCGAAGCACGTATTCGATACGCGATGGTTGGAAATATTTTCAAGTTTTAGTGGTTAATGTACGGGCAAATCTATGAAGAGTGAAATATGTCTAATAGGTGCATAGAATTACCGCAGTTGGAGGTGTATACGTATAGCTTACCCGCCCCCTACATCTTCCAACCCCAGTTTTCCTCCACAATTTTTTTTTGAAAATTATCAAGATCCTTTGAAACATCAAAAAATGAAGTTTGAGCGATTTTAATTCTTATTTTATTGCCCGTAGCTGCGCTGCCACTGGATCGATTTTCAAAAACTACAAAGCTGTTTTGTCCTTGCCATATTAGTAACCTTGTATGAAAATTTCATGAAAATCCGACCGATACTTTCCAAGTTTTAGGGAGATCGAAGATTAGTGGACACACAGACAGACTGGCTTAAATGAGTGACATGTTTTTTTCGTGATCTACATGTCATATATAACATCAAAAAAAAACAAGTATTTTACTTCATCACTAGTGACGAATGAAGTAAAAATTCAAAATTTATGTGTGTACGTTTCTCGTTTTTTTGTTTACCGCAAAACAAGGAAAACTCATGAAATCTCATTTTCGGATATTTTTCTATTTATGCTTTTAGCTATGTTCTCACGGAGCCTAAAGACGACAACCTTCCACGCATTACGATATCACTTTCATGACTCGATGCTTGGGTGGGGAGTGAAAAGTGAACCTATACGAGTCGTGAATTGTTGTTCACACGATCACGATTCATGTTGATTCGTTGAAGCCGACCTCCCCCGATTCCATTTAGAGAAATGTTCCTAGAAGGCGCCCAGACGAAATAGCAAAGTTGGGGTTTTCCTTTACACGACGTGTAGATCTTGAAAACATAAGCAATTTTTTAGTACCATATACACCAATGTCTTAAGGGAACCGAGATAAAGGGCTCTGCAACGTCAAAAATATCTGAATACCGTCCTGTAGCCGCGACCCGCGACATCACCGACTGGTACAAGGTCACTGGCTCAACCCGACGACAGAACTGGGTCGGGGTCAGTGTGTCAGGTCAGTATGCAACCTTCAACCGACGGTTACGGTCACGCGTGTAGAGGTAAACGAACCCGTATAATCGATTGCGTTTCAAAAAACAACATGCACTAGAGACGTGCAAGTATCAAAAACTAAAGTGTGGCAAACGCTGCGTGAAGAGGGGCTGTATCCGTTTCACGTCCAACGTGTACAAGCCCTTCGACCTGACCATTTTCCAGCAAGAGTGCGGTTTTGTGAGTGGTTGTTGCATCAACATGACAATAATCCGGACTTTTTGAAGTGCATATTGGTGACAGACGAATCTACGTTCACGCGTAATGGGGTGAATAACTTTTGCAGCACTCATGTTTGATCAGTAGAAAATCCGCACGCTGTCCGTCGGGCACATTTTCAACAAACATTTTTGGTGAATGTTTGGGCTGGCATGGTGAACGGTATGCTCATTGGACCATTTATTCTCCCAAATCGATTGCACGGGATGCAATACCTAGACTTTTTACGCAACATTTTGCCTTCCTTGTTAGAAGATGTGCCATTAAGTGTAAGACAATCAATGTGGTTTCTGCACGATGGTCCACCGTCCCATTTTAGACGCGAAGTGCGTGAGTTTTTGAATGAATTATTTCCGAATAGGTGGATCGGACGTAATGGACCCGTAGCGTGGCGTCCGCGATCTCCAGACTTAACACCATGTGATTTTTTTCTTTGGGGAGAAATGAAACTCTTAGTGTACAAAACTGAAGTGCATACGGTTAACGAACTTCGTCTCAGAATTGAACAAGCTGGTGCTTTCATTCGGGAGAGGGACTCCATTCTCAAAGCCTGCACCGATGCTTGGCTACGTCGTGCACGCACCTGTGTTTTTGAATCAAACGGCGATAACTTCGAACAATACCTATAAAGTACGTTTACCTAAAAACTGAAAACACGGCAACGCCGTCATATTTGTTACCTCTGTTCGTGGTCTGCACCACCGCCGGCGTCTGCTCGGTAGCGCATCAGCTGATTTCATTTTCTGTTGGAGCGGTATGATTTCGGGCAGAGACGTCCTTAGCCCTTCTCGTCAACTGGAGAGTGAGTACTTTTTCCTTTATTTTTTTTTACTTGGTCGCCCTCGTTTCACTACACATTACCTTTGTTATTTCAAAGGTAGTTGTTTCTGAAAAGGAAAGCCCCAACTTTGCGTATTGGAATTTTCGACTGTGTCATTTCCACTAAGTATTATTACCCAGGCATTAATTCCATCATCTAGAATTTCACCTTCCTAACTTGAGCCGTTAAAAAAGTAAAGTGTGGAAGGGCCTCTTTGAAAAGCACTGTGTGTATACTCGTAGTGCAAAGCCATATCCGAGGTGCCCTTGAGAAAACATATGGCAGGTATTGAAGACCCACCCTGTATTGAACTAACCATATAGGAATATAAATCGACGTTGAATAAATATGCATTTATTCAAGCGTATCCAATGAATAATTCATGCGACAGGATATTTTATTGGTAAACAGAACGTGTGTGTAAATGTATATAGGATATTATGTGTATGTGTGTATGTGTTGCGGTTAGTTATCCGACCACAGCGAGCGGAATACCTTGTTTGGCGGCCATTTCTGCATTCACATACAAATCGAGGCTGGGACGAGCCTTTAGAGTGCAGTGAATGCGAATTCGTAATTTTTCAATAGAAGCCTTTTTCCTTCAGGCTCCCGTTCTCTATTCTGATTCTGTTAAACACTGTACTTGGAGAACTAGCCTGTACGACCGCTCCCTTCCTCGTTGGGTATCGATATTGTGACGGTGACAAGGTGCGGGTAGGTCGTCCCACTGTCCAGTAGACAGCCCTAAAGCAGGACTATTGGCTGTTAAGCCAGGAAAATTAGCTCTAAAAACGTATTGACTATAAAAATAGTTAGAAAGAAACAATAATTTGAGCAGAATTTTTGTACAGCAAGGATAGAAATCAGTGATATAATTTAACTGGTCTTATCCGAAGCCTTTAAAGAGAAAAAAGAGCTTTTTTCCGTCAGGCTTCTGTTCCCTATTCTGATTCTGTCGAACGTTCCACTGTCCAGTAGAGGGCGCGACAGCAATATCATTGGCTGTTAAGCCAGGTAAATTAGCTCTAAAAACGTGTTGACCATAAAAACAGTTGGAAAGAAACAACGTACATTGCAGTATAGCCAAATATAATCTTACACTAAACCATATAGTCGCTAGCGGATGTTCACAACAATACACTATTCACAAACAGATTTGGTTAGTTACATCGAAAGTAAAAAATAAAAAAGAAAACGGCATACTTTCCAAATGCAAGTACCACCAAAAATTGATCTAACTAAAACAAGGTATCAAAAAGAAATGCTTGGTTACGTAAATTATATGTTTGAGGTTAATTAATATTGTCGAAAGACAGGAAACGAGAATTCTTTATATACTTCAGGAAGGTCATAAATAATGGCAACATTGTATGAAAAACTGCGTTTAAATGAAGTTTTTTTCCCAAGTAAGAGGGTTTCGACGTGAGTAGTAATTTGAGAACAAAAACTGAATAGTGATACTTGACTAAGTGATTAATTTTTAACCAGTTTAGAAATGTATATTTCGCTGGTATATGATCAAGTTTACGCAAGCCAAAGATGAAGCGTAAACATTGGTTTTGAATAATTTGAACAGCTTTTCTAGTGAAATTGTCTAAACATGTGTATTATACGATATTACAATAATTTAGTATAGATATGGCCAATACTTCACACAGTTTTTTACGCAACTTAAATTTAGTAAATTCCTGTTTGCTACAAGGGTTCGTTGCCTTAGATAGGTTTTCTGCGAAAGACTTTTGACATGCTCAATAAACCTCAATTATATATCAAATAACAACACCAGAATCACACAATTGATAAAACTTGTTATTTATTTGAATGTTCAAGCTACATTGTAGTTTTTCCTTCATTTTTATTTTTGTGGATTAATAATAGATTATGGTCAAAAGACTGGATATGAGAATTATCAATACTTTTGCTTAAGTCGAAAGTATATATGAGGAATACCAGCGCCCCAATAGGTACAGCTGTCAGAATTATCGTCACTGGTCACATTAATTGATTGTGCGGTAGTGAAGTAAATTTAATATTTACTCCATGTTTCTTAAAGAATAAGCATTCTGTAATTTTATTTATGTTATCGAAGAATTTATTAAGCAGAAATTTGTACGCAAGGACACAGGTCATTGATCTAGTTTGACCTGATACAAAACCCAAATTCAGAAAAAATAGGTTTTGGAGCTAACCTAAATTGTTAAAAATATATCCTTGCTTTTATCTTTCTCAGAAAGTAGTGAACTTATTTTCAATATAAGGCTCATCAATTGCTGCAATGTATTGAAAAAAACCCACTTATAAATAGGGAACACAATTTTGATACATACTTTGTTTTTCTTTTTAAAACCTACACTGCACTTTTTTTGTATTTAAAGAAGGTGTTCAAAATCTCGTCCTCCACTCCACACAAGCTTCATTACGACGAACCCAGTTTCTTCTTACTCTAGGTCCTCGAAGTTGTCCATTTATTATTTCAGCCGCATTAAATTTTTTTTCGCGAAGTTGTGCTTCAGTTGTTATTGGATCAGCCCTATAAATCATTCCTTTAAGTTCTCCCCAATACCAGAAATTCATCGGATTGAGGTCAGGAGATCTTGGTGGTCATTTTCGAGGATCAGGAGCATTTCGACCGATCCAGCGATTTAGATAATGTTCATTCAAATACTGAATGACGCTTCTAAATATGTGTGGTGGTGCCCCGTCATGAAGAAACCACAAATTCTGTCTCCGTTGTAATGGCATGTTGTCTAAGGTCTATTCCAAAAGTTCGGGCAGGTTATTGGCTAGAAAGCTAAGGTATCCTTCTTCTGACAACTTTGGAGGTAACTTGAAAGGGCCAGTTACCTGATCGTCAAGAATACTTGACCAAATATTTATTTTAAAATGTTATTGGAAAATGGCCTTCACGAATGGTATGAGGATTTTCTTGGGCTCACGTGTGAGTATTATGGAAATTTAATATCCCGTCTCGCGTAAAAGTACATTCGTCCGTCGTTGTACATGATAGGGATAAAGCAAATTTTCCCTTAGGATTCTATGGACTAAGGTATGCGATAGTCCTACGCCGCGGCCTAATTCCCGAGTGCTGACATCTGCATTGATTTCCACGATATTTAAAATTTGTTCCTCCTGCTCTACAGTAACCTGTCTTTCACGAGTGCGAATATTAGTAGACTGAACACTTCTTGTATCTCGAAGTCTTTGGTACACTTGCACAAATGCCCTTCTGTCTGGGTGTACCCGTTGGCGAAATCTGTCGCGATACATTTGAGCTGCAAGATTTGAATGCTGACTAGCTTCACCGTAAACTAACAACTTGTTGGCGAACTCTTGATTCGAGAACATTGTAAATAAACACGACGACGTACGCGAACAAAAACAAAACAACACGCCCGATGCTCTGTTCGACAAAACGATAAAGTAATTTATCTACGCAAAACGATAACTAACCACTGTTACCGTTTGCGATCGACTGCCGGTTCGATAAGAGTGATGAAATACCGACGCGCTGTTGTCACGTGTGTTTCAAATATTTAATCTAATGAAACTTACTTACTGACTACAAATTTTGGCTTAACTTAGAAAAACTTAACGCCATTTATTTGTTAATTACCCAATTTAAAAACGTTTTAGATTAGATTATAAAAATTAGTAATATTGTGGTGATTGCGGTCGATATAAAGCACTTAAAGTTGTTTACTATAAAGCCACTTAGATAAAAATCTATTGACTTTTGGACCATGGATTATATGAACTTTTTGACTTGTTTTGACCCCCTTATTACCCATTTCAATAATGACTACCATAATGTTTACACCCTGTATTATTTGGCTTGAGCTGTTTCGAGCAGGCCACAAATCCTTTTTTTTTTAATTGGTCAAATTTGAGACTATAGCTGAAATTCTTTTTAGGTTCATTATGCGCCTGTTTCACAAATTTTAGGTTCAAAGTTACAGCAAATAGGATATGTTCTCTTAAAATTAAGTGAACTGAGGTCGCCAGTACATTTTTCATGAACTAAAATAGCTTATCAAAGTTTCCCGTAATATACGATCGCCCAAAGCCCACAAAAGTTTCCAAACTTTAAGTGTTTCAAACTTCTTGACCTCGCTCGCTCGGCAATCTTTGTCTTCGGTAAAGTTGATGTACCTATATTGCTGTCGATACGAGGGCTTTGACACTACGCTCGACAACTCGCTAGATATCGTAAAATATTTCTTGTATGAGATCATCCGCCGTTAAAAAGTAAATAAATGAGCATGGTAAATATTTAATATGCTAATAAGGTAGGAGCTGCTTTTCACTATGTTACGAAACGCTGGTTTGACAGGGTCATTTCAAAACTTTATGCGATATAATGTGTTGATATTTCCTATTGCGCACCTTTCCAATAATGAATCGTCGTTATTTTATTATGTTTATTTTGACTTGGTCTAGTGAATGAATGAATAAGCGGGAATAAACATTCAAGCATTAGTAGTCACCAGTGCGTGTGCCAGTCTAGCGCTTGTATCCTTGCTACGATGATCCTCGATCATATTCATAAGCTAATTTTGCTCACATACAAGCCACTTCCCACTTCAGTTGGCCCAACTATTGAAATCTTAGTTTTTTTCTTATCAAACACAAATAATAAAAATGTAGCAAGGTGTTATAGGTTTAAAATATTATCAATGAATATTTTGATACTCAACTTTATCACTCCCTAATCAAATTTGCAGCATAAAAATGACACATGTTGCAATTACAGCATATCAACCTATTTTCATTTCAATGCAAAATAAGTCTATAACGCGTAGGTGGCTGTGAAAAATAAAAGCCATGACAATTGTTTTTATTAATCACAGCTGTCAGGATACGTTTAAAATAGTTTTGTGTAGTTAAGGTTTTCAGAATGGGTAGAGGAAAGGTTATTAGTAAGAAAATTCGGTTACTGATGATTAAATTTTTTAATTCTGGGAAATCAAACTCAGAAATTGCAACTTTGTTAGACTTATCGCGGTACAGTGTGAGAGATATTGTTAGAAGATATAACGTAACTGGTTCAGTTAATATTAAGCCACTATATGTGAAGAAAAGTAATATCACAAATGCCGACCGAAGAGCATTAAGAAGAATAATCGTGAAAATTCTGGGAAATCAAACTCAGAAATTGCAACTTTATTAGACTTATCGCGGTACAGTGTGAGAGATATTGTTAGAAGATATAACGTAACTGGTTCAGTTAATATTAAGCCACTATATGTGAAGAAAAGTAATATCACAAATGCCGACCGAAGAGCATTAAGAAGAATAATCGTGAAAAACAGGCGTGCCAATTATTTACAATTGAGTGCTCTGTGGAGTGATGCTGTTGGAAGGAGAATTTCGAGGTCCACAACTCATAGAGAGGCCCACAAACTGGGATTTAGCACTTGAAGGGTAAGTTTTCTTATAAAAAAAAGTGAAGTAAAAACCCTAAAGTTGCACAACTTGTTTATAGGCCAAAGAAAAGACACTATTAACTCCACTGCAAAAAAATCGGCTTAGATGGGCTAAAGAACATAGACAATGGACACCTCAACAGTCGTGTGCAATACAATGGAGTGATGAGGCCCGATTCGAAGTTTGTGTTGGTGACAGTCGCAGCAGAGTTATTCGCAAAAAAATGAAGCATTCCATGTTGACTGTCTGAAGAGAAAAGTGAAATTTCCGGCATCCGTTATGGTCTGGGGCAGTATGTCATCAAGAGGAGTAGGAAAACTTTATTTTATTGATGGAAATGTGGATACAAACAAATATTTGGCAATTTTAGAAGAATCGCTTTTACCAGTGATGGAAGAATGTTTGACATCCGGCCAAGATTTTGTGTTTCAGCAAGATGGTGCAGCGTGCCATACCTCAAAAAAGGCTATAAAATGGATGGAAGAAAATAATGTACCACTTTTGAAATGGGTTTCTACATACTTTGCATAATATTTGCATCTGTGACTCCAGCAACACCAAAAATCCAGGAACATGCGATATCCTTTACCTGCGGAGGGTCCGATCCGAATTCACTGTTGCTGATGGCGCTTTAGCCGCAGCTGTATCGGTCATCGAGGTCGTCAACGACGCGTAACTGTGTAATGATATCAGAAAATTGACCAGATATTGTGCAGCATGTATAGTCAGAGCTGATTATTCAAGAAAAAATTATATTAATAATTCAGTTATATGAATTTTATAACATCACCAGTCCGGAGAACAGTGTGAGTACTAGAACGTACAAAAGTTAGATTTTTTTTAATCATACCGTTTTTCACTGTTACTCTTTTTGCCCTTCGGCTTTATGTCAAGATACAAGGACTTTTATAGTGAAGGTACAAGGCTGTGAAAGACTTGATTTAGATAAAACTATACATGTTGCGGTGTAAGTCCATTAGTCTAGAATCGCATGGGAATGAGTGTCAATCTACTTGCCGCCTTTTGTCATAAAATGTAGGTACATTGGTTTTGGTTGTCCTTCGATGCTATTTTTAAACGAACGGTGTCCTTTACTTGCTGCCGCTTAGTGCGCCACAAGTATTGGTGTCGTCCTTTGCCGCGCAGTATCAGCAACTTCCGAGCTGGAAAACTTCCATTCCACCACTCCCATGCAATTTTCCGTCTCGTTAGAGCAACTTTAGTTCTAAATACGGCTTCCCTCGCAGATAAATTACCAATTATTACCGAGGAAACTCCATTACGTTGTTCGCGAAAACGAGGCCTAACCTCATTCTACTTACTACAAGTTGTCAGAAACAGCATAGGTGTAACATTCGCCTTCTTTCAGAAGGTTTTCAGGCATTGGAGTAGAAACTGGGTTACCAAGAAACGTATCCTATACTCGGGTACCAGAACGGAAGAGTAGTGGAGTAACATAACACACAATGCGACGTACCATAATCGCCACCCATTTAACACCGTTCCTACCTAGTAATTTCTCTCTTGCCCTGCCGATTAGTACCATCTGGCAACGCTGCTATGACTAATCTCGTCACTCGCGAGCCACCCGTCGGTCAGACCCCGGTCGCAGGTATATCCAGAGACGCGGGTGTTGAAAATATTTCACCGCAGTTTTGCCAGCAAACTTATGGGGAAATCTATGATGTGTAAAATATGTCGAATAGGTGCACGATGTTTAACCCTTGCAATTTTTTTTTTCTGAAATTACCAGTGTTGGAAGCTTATAAATATAACTAACCCCAAAAAATTGAGGTATAACCCCCCCCCCCCTCCTCTTCAACATTCATTTCCAATTTTAACCACTACCGTTTTTTTTTCTGAAGACGACTGGACCGATACTTTCCAAGTTATAATTCGAAGTGTTCAAGGGGAGGCAAGCTGTCTGCTGGAACCAACGAATTTGAATAAATTAGGAGTCAAGCCAGTATGTTTACATTGCGTTTGTCGCCAAAATTGCCTAATTTTAGTGCACACTTTTGTGACAAAGTTCTATCAACATAATAATAATAATACCTACCGGTGGAAAGATCTACCTTCATTAGGCTTATGCCGTTTTTTACAAATTATGCCAGAAGTATCAAGTCCTGGAATCGTATAACACCACATTATCTGCAAACACTTTCAAAAAATGACACTATCAATAAGATTTTAAAGACAAAACTGTCAAAAATTAACTTACGTCAAGTTCATTTATAATATGCACTTCATCCTGACTGTAGACTGAAGTTCTGGCTTGATCCTCCTACGTAGTCTGATTTCGTTGGCTGGAGCTGTATCCTGGATAGAGGATAATTGCTCAGCTTTCGTTTGTTGTCTTACCTAAGACTAAGCCTAGACCATGCGGGTGAGTTGCTAAATAACACGAAACATCTATCTAGTTTGTTCATTGGCGAGTAGACTGCATCTGCTATACCGCCAGGGTCGACGGCATCTAGCGGCCACAGTGAAGACCCGACTGTCAAATGCGAATTGGGATACAGTTCCAACATGCAGCTTGCTGTTTCCACTATCGCAGAGGTAGATTCTGGTAACAGACGGCACTTTGTCCTGTCCTATTTCAATCCCTAGTCAGCTAAAAATTACATAAATTTTAGTCAATAATCACTGAGAATGACTTAAACTATCGCGCCAAATAGACGCTAGATCTTATCTTTATTGTTCTTGTAAGGCCGTTGGGCACTGTGTATGGTTATGAGCTCAATGCTGTATTAACTGTGATCTGTAGTATCAATAATTACTCACGTCCAGTCCTTACGGTCAATTATTATAACATTCCATGATAAGTTCTGACGGATCATAATAAATATTCTTCTTCTTCCTACTTTATTAATAGGCTCATGCCTGTTTTACTTCGATTTTTAGCCTCAAATGATGTTGTCTGACCACCTTTTCCTCGGTCATCCCATTGATCTTCTTTCATTTCGCGATTTGTCTCTTGCTATTCTATTTTCTGTCATTCTTTCTATGTGTTGATTCCACTATATTTTTCTTCTTTTGGTCCACAGGTTTATTTCCTCTATACCACATCTCGCTCGTATTTCCTCACTTCTTACTCTGTCTCTTAGAGTTTGGTTTGTTATTTTTCGTAAGACTTTCATTTCTGGTGTTTCCAATAATCTTTGTTTTCGCCGTATCTGCTCTTGTTTCCACTGTGTACGTCATTTTCGGTCTTATTGTTGATTTATATATCCTAGTTTTCGTTTCCGTTGTGAGGTATATGTTTCTCCAGATTGTATTGTTGAGACATCCTTCAGCTCTGTTAGGCATGTTCACTTGTTTTTGTAGTTCTTCCACTTTTCCATAGCTTGACAGTTTGATTCCCAAGTATTCCGTTTTCATCACTTGTTCAATATTGATTGTGTGAAATTCTCATTTTTTACCCTTTCCAGTAGCCGTCCCAGATAGCACTGCAGCGTCTTGGGCTTATTGTACCTTGCTCCTCGAATTTCAGTACCCAATCCAGCGTCTAATGCTCTGTACCAGTTGGTACAGCTTCCCTGCCGGTGCTGTTCTAAACTCCCTTGGTTCTAGTTTTGGTTTTTTGTGATGCAGTGCCTAACACTCACATAAGACATGTAGGACTGATTCTCTTCCTTTTCCGCATTGTCTGCAGCCCTATTTTGCGCTGGTCTCCTTTCAGGCCATTGTGTTCTTGTTACTACACGGAGTTGTTTTCTACTATTTGGACGCCAGATAAATTCTTTCCCATGCCTGCATCCAATAACTGAGTGCCAATATTCCCGCCCATTCTTTGACTTGGTTCCTTATAGTGCTTTTTGGCACCTCCAAGGCAAGTTCTGAGCCTATGACAAGCGCCTTCGAGCAGGTGTGGATCCAGGATCATGTCTTGAGGGGGGAGGATGCAAGTAGTGTGGATTGCCTACTTTCATGTATTGTCAAGCCCATTTCCTTATTTTGTTTCCTGTGAGTCTCAGACCTGGGGGGAGGGGGCAATGGCACCGTTGCCCCGTCGCCTCCCTGGATCCGCGCCTGGATACAAGGATCGTGTATAGATCCACGACCGCTAAAAATACGAAAATAGAATATTCATGATAAAATAGCAGATTTATTGTTGACGGGAACAACAGGGGCAATCGATACGTCAAACAAGTTGTCGGAACGTGGATGTCCTGAATATCCAGGATCCAATCATCCACATGTCGCTGTATTTTTGTCTTAATTTGTATGCACAACACGTACATGCATGATGACACACATGGTGAACTGAATATGCTGATTTTTATCAATCGGTTCTCGTCATCAACATTCAAGTGGCGCGTACAGGGTTCACCGAAGTGAATGGCATACTGAAGATAGATTTATTGTATACGATGAACCAACAACAGATAAATTCGTTGTTTCGTAGCCATCACTATTTGGAATGGAATGACTTTGGGATCACAGGTATTACACCTGGAACCACTTTACTCTTTAGTGTACGTAAATGGCTGGTCGCGACCCAGATAATCGCAGTCCTTCTACTGATGAAACGATCATATTTGTCACTGATCAGCACATCAAATATCATTCCAAACACTCCTGAATTGGGATTAAGAACCAAGTGTGATTTTATCCTTACAGATTACAGCCTTAACGTCATTGTAACCCAAGTGGATCTATTGTAGTCCTATTATGCTTTCTAAAGCACTGTGTCCAGCCGTGATCCTTAAATGAGACTCCATAGCCTTGACCCAGGGTTTTGCATGTGGCTTTCCGCTGTTGGACCTGTGGTTCTTACTATCTCAAACTGTAGCCTTGCCAGGCCTTTACGGTGACACGGGAGATGCACTGAGGTTTTCTCATGCTGTTTGCAGACCCAAGAGCCTCATAGGTCGATTTAGTCTACAGTGTCCTGTCATAAGACCCACTATGGCCTTCCAATTGGATTCGAGTAGGTCCTCTGTTTTTTGATGGACTGTTTTGCCTGCTTGTGCCCCAATTGACTGTTCCACCATTCTAGGGACTTTTGCTTGGTCCAATTTCTGATGGACTGTTTAGTGCGTATTCTCGTCTGGCTCTGATCCTATTAGGCGATTGGCCGCCCCCTGTCGGTCTAGCTTGTCCACCTTTTCATTTCCTTTGTTCCCTTCATGTCCTGGTACCCAGTGCAATGTTACCTTGTTTCGGCTTCCTAGCTCTTTATGGTGCCTGGATGTCTGAACAGATGGCGATGGACTGATTTGCAGTCTAATTCCTTATCAGCTCTTTTGCGCAGATATGTATGGCCTGAAATATTGTTGCAATATTACCTAGACTCATAGAGATCTCAGTTTTTGGCCTTGCCCCATAAACCCCAGCTGCAGCTTCATCTCCAGTAGCCGAGCAGTCTGCGTACCAACCAGTAGCTTTTGGCATGTAAATTTAAAAGATTGCAGCAGTCAAGTACACATCTAGTATGGCATCGCTGAAGCCACGCGCAGCGAAATAATTAAGGCCTTGAAGTTCCCAATAAATTGTGGACTCTAATCCTGCCCCATCCAATTCTGGGATCTCATGAATATTTATGTCCATCTAGCCGGCGAGAAGCTCATTGTTGAAGGATGTTCGACGTTGGCGTATTCCACGATTTTGATCGATAGATTGATGATTTATTTGCTGGCCGAAACGTACACGTGCTGTTTCAGCTGGTTTAATTTTGGATCTACTTATCCTTTATTAATAATTGTCAGCATATTCAAGCCGTTTTTATTCTGGAATATGTTTTAATGCCATTTTATACTTTGTAGACCATGAAGCAGTTTAAAGAATTGAAGAAATGACTGGCTCAGAGAGAATGTTCTAAATTGCGGAAATGTATTCTTTCGTGTATTACGCCGTCTTGCTGTCAAGAGGTCGTAAGCCAACTTGAGACGTCTGTAAATCTCAAGTTTTCCAACCATGACTTTCGTGATCTTCACACTAATCTTTTATCTACGATCTAGCCCTCTATGGCATTTCTCAGTGATTTAAGTTAGGTTGGTTATACAAACGTTGTTCTAAACAAAACCCAGTTTAAATCACGTGAAATTTCTTTCTCTCTCTTTACCCCAACTCCATTACCAACAAACCAACCTCATTAGTTGTATTTATCCTCACTTGCAGCCTTTGGGTTGACGATTTTATTCATGTGGCAAATAAGAAAGTAATTCGATCAAACATTTTGACATCTCGCAAACTTCTGAGCCACATTTTTTATAATAAAGACGCATAATTTCGTTGAGTTCAGGTTCATATGTTTTTGTGCTAGAAATGAGGATCCTAATTATAATTACAATGCAAACTGACTTCTATGCAGTATTTGATGAAGTATACAGGGTGTCCCGAAAAAAGTGTGCAATATTCTACCAGCGATTTCTAGAGCTTAAAATAGGAAGAAAAGTTTATATAAACATAGGTCGACAAACGTCCCCTAAGGGCGCTACGGTCTTTTAAAGGGGCTAAGATGGTTCTTCCTTAATATTTCCGAAACGTGTTGAGATAAAGACATAAACTTTGGAATTCTAGCCTAGTTTTTTATGCTGGATTTAAAAATATTAACAATTTTAGACAGTTTTGTTTGGAAGCGTATGTAACAGGGACGGACTCAGGTTATTTTAGCCCCAAAATTTTTCTGTGATTCAATTTTTGAAATTCAATTTTAGAATTTGAAATTTAGGGTTTTCTACATAAAAAAGATACTCTTATTAAATATCGATAAATTGTGCCATTTTTGAATAAAATCAAACTAAAAAATTTGTCACATGATAGGAAATGTACTGCGAATTTAAATGAATTGTTGAATAATTAGCCATGGCAACGAAAAAACTAATTTAATAATTGGTAAAAATTACATAAATACATATTTCTATTGCAACATAGGCAAAAACAAAAGAAATAAATTTTTTCTACGGACCAAATTGAAAAAAGAAGACATACAGTCGGATATACTTAAAACTAGCTTTACAATAAGTGTTCAAATAAATTCCCATTTTGTAGGATACAGACGACGAACTAATGATTGCGTAGCCCGAAAAATGGAAAACCTTTTTCTTCTTATTTCATTTGCGGCCTGATGGATTCTTTGAAGTAGATCTTCTTAAGTATTTACTTCAGTCGAGTAAACTAGGTCTTTCAGTGACCCCCAAAAATAGAAATCCAATGGATTTAGGTCAGGTGAACGTGGCAGCCTCGCTATAGGACCTCCTCAGCCTAACCACCTTCTGAAAATTGACATTCAACCAATTTCGAACATTGCGTCCAAAATCTGCAGTAGCGCCATCATGTTGAAAACACATATTTTCTTGAAACTGCTGGTGCATATCCAATGGTATTATATCCATGAGCTCATTCTGAAGAAAGTTCAGATACACCTCTGAATAAGAAGATTGGGAAGTACAATAGGCCCAATTACTTGATCCCCAATTACTCCCTGCCCATAAGTTCAATGAAATACTATGTTGGAACTTTGTACGGCGAACAACTTTTGGATTTTCATCTGACCAGTGATGCATGTTATAGAAATTAAAAGCACCATTCCTAGTAAATATTGACTCATCCGACCATAATATTCTAGGAATAGTGTTTTCATTTGCTAATATCTACTGGCAAAACTCGATTCGTGGTAAAAAATCTGTCTCCATTAGCGCCTATGTTTATATAAACTTTTCTTCCTATTTTGAGCTCTAGAAATCGCTGGTAGAATATTGCACAGTTTTTTCGGGACACCCTATATAAGG